>CAUYRB010096483.1:0-24761 GCA_963574695.1 Propithecus perrieri | reverse complement strand
AGCTTTGTAAGCATTTTATCTGAATTCCACAACATGCGGTTAAGAAGGGAAATCTGTTTCTCTTTCTTAGGAGCAAGGAAGCCTTTCTTAGAAGCTTCCAGCAGACATGTAGTCTCATTGACTTTTTTTTTTTTTTTTTTGAGACAGAGTCTCACGGTGTTGCCCGGGCTAGAGTGCCGTGGCGGCATCTTAGCTCACAGCAACCTCGAACTCCTGGGCTCAAGCGATCCTCCTGCCTCAGCCTCCCGAGTAGCTGGGACTACAGGCATGCGCCACCATGCCCAGCTAGTTTTTTCTATATATTTTTAGTTGTCCAGTTAATTTCTTTCTATTTTTAGTAGAGACGGGGGTCTCGCTCTTGCTCAGGCTGGTTTCGAACTCCTGAGCTCAAACAATCCGCCCGCCTCGGCCTCCCAGAGTGCTAGGATTACAGGCGTGAGCCACCACGCCCAGCTCATTGACTTTTAAATCTCATTGATCATAACTGGGTCATAAGCTCCTTTTTTTTTTAATTTTTCTTTTGTTTTTTTCTTTTTCTTCTATATTTCCTTTTTTAAACAGTCACTGACAAGGGGAATGGGTTTCAGTAATTGTCCTAGACCGATCATCTAAAGTGAAATGTTAGGAGTCAACCAGTCTCTACTGCCTCAGTCATTACCTCTTAAATCCTTATTGAAAATTACTCCTGCTTCCAAGAAGTTTTGCTGTTGAGTTAGAGGAAAGAAAAAATAGGTGAATGAAACATTGTCCATCAATACGTACAGTGCCACATATTGTATAGGTACTTAATAAATATTTAATAAATTAGGTGAATGTAAGTAAAACTTTTTGACATATAAATGTTTTAAAGAGTTGTAAAGTAGGGAAAAATACATGAAGTTTAGACTAGACCAGGAAGCTTCTTGAAGAAGTAAAGAAAGAAGACTCGAACTACTAGGTGCTCATCAGCTAGTCTCAGTGCTGTCCTATTGGAATAAATGTACTTTTGTCCAGTAGTGTGCTGGTAAATGTTTAACTGGCTTGGAGGAAGGGACAGGACTTCCTTGAGATTACCAATTTCCATTGCATAATAATCTTACCATGGCCAATTTCACTCTTACCAACTTGGCCTCAACTGCCTTGTACTTATCTGCTTCTAACAGCATTATTTTTATTTATAATTAGCCTACTCAGGCCATATATTGATAAAAGCAACATTTAGCTTTTTTTAGCCTTATAAATGATCAATAATAAAACTCAGATTACAAATGTAAGGTTTTTATATTTGTTCAGTTTTGGTTTTTTGGATGGTGATGTGTTAGAGAAAATGTAACTTTAAGGTAATATTAAATACTGGTCTTTGAAAACAGCCTTGCTATTAGCTTTTGGTGCTAGGTGAAAGGTTACTCACTCAGTTTTTATGGAGCACCAACTATGTGTTCAGTGCTACAAAAATAAATAAGACTAGAGACTCCAGGGCTTCCCTCCCAAGCTTTCAGGAAGACAACTATTTAACAGGTAACTTCCAAGGGGAAGAGTGTTAAGGGTTCTTGAGTTTTAAACAAGTGCTATGAGAACACAAAAGAGAGGGACAACTAAGTTTGGGGACATCATGCAAGGGTATTTGAGTTATATCTTGAAAGGAAATCAAGCGTTTGCCTTGAGGAGATAAAGGGAAATGACTGTTTCAGACAGTAGGAACAGCATATCCCTCTGATTAAAAAGAAACCTGACGTTTTCCAGGCTTTTTCTTTGTTATATATGGTAAAGCTCAGGATGTGTAGAGAAGAGAAAGGAAAGGTAAGTCAAGGCTAGATTATGAAAGGCCTTAAATCATACCAGGGAGTTTGCATTTCATTTTGGAGGCAAAGGTAAATGAAATTTTAATAGGCAAGTTTCTATTTCTCCATATTCTTACCAAAAGTGGGTATTATCATTCTACAGAATTATGCTAATTTGATGGTAGGGATGCCTTGTCATTTTAATTTGTGCCTTCCTAATTATTAGTGTGGTTGAATGTTATTTTAAAAATATAATGTATGGCCGGGTATGTTGGCTCACACCTGTAATCCTAGCACTCTGGAAGGCCGAGGTGGGTGGATCGCTCAAGGTCAGGAGTTCGAGACCAGCCTGAGCAAGAGCGAGACCCCCTCTCTACTAAAAAATAGAAAGAAATGATCTGGACAACTAAAAATATATATATATAAATTAGCTGGGCATGGTGGCGCATGCCTGTAGTCCCAGCTACTCGGGAGGCTGAGGCAGAAGCATCGCTTGAGCCCAGGAGTTTGAGGTTGCTGTGAGCTAGGCTGATGTCACAGCATTCTAGCCCGGGCAAAAGAGTGAGACTCTGTCTCAAAAAAAAAAAAAAAAAAAAATATATATATATATATATATATATAATGTATTAGTCATTTGTATTTCTGTGTGCTGCTTGTTCATAACCTTTACTTGTTTTTCTATTGAACTGATTGTTTTTCTTGTAGGAACAATTTATATGAACTATAGATAGAAGGTTTTTTTTTTAGCACTATAATTCTGGCCTTTATGGTAGATGACTGGAAAGACTATTGTCAACTCGGCCAGTTGGGAAAAATTGCAATAATTTACAGCTGTAGGCCGGAGAGGATGTGGAACCAAACTGTGGCAGTGGTAGAAGGGAGGAGGCAGATTAGGTATCAAGCTGCCATCCAGGGACTTGGTAGCAGGGCTTGGGTCAAATGTCAGTACTGCTGCCTTTTAATTTAGTGCTCTTTCATCATTGCCTCCTTCTTTCCTTTCCTTGCTTGCTGATTCTATGAAAAGAATCAGAAAATAAGAAAAATCAGGAGAGTTTTATACACAGAGTCTATAGTAAGGTTAAGAATGAACTGAGGGCCTAATATAAGAATCTTATATATAAAAAGAAAACATATATAAATATTTTTATCTGCTCTTAAGGTGTGAATGACTTTGTAAGCATGAATGCAAAGGGAAAAATCAGAAAGGAAAAGATTGATACATTTTTACTAAATAAAAATTTGAGCTGGGTGCAGTGGCTCATGCCTGTAACCCCAGCAACTCTGGAGGCTAAGGCAGGAGGATTACTTGAGGCCGGGAATTCTAGACCAGCTTGGGTACCATAGTGAGACCCCGTCTCCTCAAAAAATGAAGCAAATTAGCCGGGCATGGTGGCATTCACCTGTAGTCCCAGCTACTTAGGAGGCTAAGGCAGAAGGATTTCTGGAGCCCAGGAGTTCAAGACTGCAGTGAGCTGTCATTATGCTACTGCCTTAGCGACAGAATAAGAACTCGTCTCTACAAAAAGAAAAAAAGTTTAACATTCTTTTTATCAAAAAAGATCATGAACATCCCTAAAGGATCTTGCTTCGCTGCATTCCTGTCAAGTATATCTGTGCTCTCTCCTACGATCCTTTTAAGCCACCGGGCTTAAAAGTGGACTAGGTGTCCTCGTTTTTTCTCTCTCCACTTGGAGATTATTGTGTCTGCTTTTTCCCTAAAACCCCCTAGTTTTATAAGACTTGTCATTAGTATATTTTAGTCATCTTATAGTCTATGGGGTTATTCCCCCTCAGTCTTTAATTGGAATGATTAATTTACATTTAATGTTATAGTACTATAAGATTTATATCTGCATTTTGCTATTTATTTTTATATGTCTTTTTTGTTACTCTTTTCCTCCATTATAGCCCTCTTTTAAACAGATGTGTTCTAGCGCAGCAGTCCCCAACCTTTTTGGCACCAGGGACTGGTTTCATGGAAGACAGTTTTTCCACGGATGGGGGTAAGGGTGCGTGTGAGGAATGGCAAGTTATGGGGAATAGATATGAAGCTTCGCTCACCTCCTGCTGTGTGGCCAGTTCCTAACAGGCTATAGACCAGGATGGGGCCTTACAGGTCTGTGGCGCAGGGGTTGGGGACCACAGTTGTAGTGTACCACTTTAATTCTCTTGTTGCTTCTTTTACTATAATTTTTTAAGTTATTTTCTTAGTAGTTGCCCCAGGGATTACAATTAATGTCTTAATTTATAATAATCTAGTTTAGATTAACACCAAATTAATTTCAGTAGTACTCATAATCTTTCTTCCTATATAGTTCTTCCTATATAGTTTGTGCATACAAATGTCTTTAAACATTATGCGCCCATGAACACAGATAATAATTATTGCTTTATGCCATTGTCTTTTAAATCAGATAAGAGAAACAAAAAGAGTTAACAAACAAAAATATACATTTATACATTATACAGTCTTTTTTTATTTACTATGGTAGGCAATAGATAATGTCTCCCCCAAAAATCCATATCTTAATCCCAGGAACCTGAGAACATGTTACCTTACATGGCAAAGGGGATTTTACAGATGTGATTATGTTAAGGATCTTGAAGTGGGAAGATTAGCTTGGATTATCCAAGTGGGCCCAATGTTATCACAAGGGTACTTGTAAGAGAAAGAAGAAGGCAGGAGAGTCAGAGGAGAGATTTAAAGTTGCTATACTGCTTCGTTTGAAGATGAAGGAAGGGACCATGAGCCAAGGAATTCAGACAGCCTCTGGAAGCTGGAAAAAGTAAGAAGATAGATTCTCTTCTAGAGCCTCCACAAAGAAATGCAGCGCTACTGATATCTTAATTTTAGTTCAGCGAGAAGCATTTTTAGACTGTAACCTCCAGAACTATATGATAATAAATTTGCCTTGTTTTAAAACACTAAATTTATAGTAGTAAGTTATAGCAGCAACAGGAAACTAATACAACTGTGGAGTTAGCTTTACTGGCATTCTTGATGTCTTCATGGAAATCGAAGTTACTGTCTAGTACCCTATCATTTCAGCCTGAAGGATTCCCTTTAGTATTTCTTGTAGAGCAGGTCTGCTAGCAGTGAACTCTCTTACTTCTTGTTTATCTGGGAATACCTTAATTTTTCCTCTTTTTAAAGGATAGTTTTGCTGGATATAGAATTCAGTACTCAGGTAATTGACAACTTTGGTTTTTAACCTTTTTTTATTATTTATTTTATTTTATGTTACGTTATTTTAAGAGTCTTTCTATGTTGCCTAGGCTGGAGTGCAGTAGCTGTTACAGGTGTGATCATAGCACACTGTGGCCCCAAACTCCTGGCCTCAAGTGGTCTTCCTACCTCAGCGTCCTGAGTAGCTGGGAGTATAGGTACATGCCATGGGCACCGGCCTAGCCTTCACTTTCTGCTTATGCAGAGCTTCAAGGTCAGTCAGAGAGGAGAGTGCAGGGCCTTTTTAGGACTTTCCTGAGCATGTCCTCAGCCCTCAGCATGAACACATGTAGCTTTCTAGACTCCCAGGAAAGTCCCAGCCCTCAACGGACATGTCCTTCCCTAGCTTTCCCTTTGAAGTTTTTTGGTTACTCTATTGTTTATCCCAACTGTTTATCCACTGCCTCAGGCAGCCACAAAATTAAACACTTGACTTTAATTTTTTTTTTAACTTAATCCCCAATGTAATATTACCTTCAATTGTTTTGACAAATGCTCCCACCCCCAGGGAAAAGGCTTTTTATACTGGATAAGCTCTGAGTGTGGTCAAATATATATAACGTTGCAAGTGGGGTCTTTCAGAGAACCACCAGAAAGGTCAAATAATGATTATTCCCTGGGAATGAAGCTTTGAAGGCACCTCAACCCTGTTCTGTCCCCTTCAGTGATTGTCAGGCTACTGCTTTTCACTGTGATTGTAGACTGTTGATTTTCACAACAGGGGATAGGAATAGGTCAAGTTAAAGTACCATAAAGCTCAAGGTTCTTACTGATACTCAGCTGTTTTTTGCTGCAAGTCTTTGGCTAATTTCCAGAATTCTGGAAAACTTGGTTCTGACAATTTTTGTTTTTATGGAGAAGAGCTTTTCAAAGATCCACTACTCTGCCACTTTTGCTGATGTCCTCCCTCATTCTTTAAAGGTTTTAGTTCCTATCTCAAAGTCATTCTCTCCACTACTGTTCCTGGCTTAATTCCTGGCCAATTCAATGTCCATATTATCTTTCCAACACCTTTGCTTTTGAGTTCCTTGACCACCTCTTTCCCCGTGACTTTTGACTTCCATCTTGTCTCACCTACTGCTCCCTTAGTCATACTCTAGACCAGTGCCCCAGGACCAAATTATCTATTTCTGTAAATGAAGGGTTTTTTTATTTGTATAAATTTGTGGGGTACATGTGAAATTTTGTTACATGTATATAATGTGTAGTTACCAAATCAGAGCATTTAGGGTTTCCATCACCCAAGTACAATATATTTTAACTATAGTCACCATACTCTGCTGTCAAATATTGAATTTATTCCTTCTATCTAACTGTATGTTTGTACCCTTTAACCCCACTTCTCTTCTTCCTCTGTACTCACCCTTCTCAGGCTCTGTTCTGTATCTTTACACTCTCTATCTCCATGTGATCAAATTTTTTAGCTCCCACATATAAGTGAGAACATGCAATATTTGTCTTTTTGTACCTTATTTCACTTAAGATAATGACCTCCATAAAGTTCGTTTTAATACAGCCTTGTTCCTTCATTTACATATTGTCTACAGCTTCTTTCACATAACAGAAGAGTTAAGTAGTTGCAACAGACATCATTGGCCCTCAAAGCCTAAAATATTTACTATTTGACCATTTCAATTAGAGATCCTCTGTTGTTTTAATTTCAAGCATCCTATTCTTCAACTACCTTCGTCTATTTTTACAACTCCCATCCTCTAGAATCTCGACTCTGCCAATCCATTGACACTGTGAATCACCACTTTTTACACTGTGCATCACAGTTTTTTCAAGTCTGTACTTCTCTCCGTATCTGACTTATATTCATTATAATTACTTCCTTCCCTACATTCTTAAATATCTCACTGACAAAACCCTAATCCAACTTTTTGCTTACTTCATGCCTGTACCTATATATCTAAATGTGGCTGGAGCAAACCACACAACTGTTCTGCCTGTCCTCACTTTAAGTTCACAATCATTTGTGTTAAGTGGGCCTTTAATACTAAACAGCAATCCTACTACATTTCCCTATTCATTCTCTCTTTCATATCTGTTTGTCTCCTAAAACTTCCTGCATCTCTCTCCCATCTCCTCTCTTAACCTTGCTTACTGTTTCACTGAAAAAATAGAAGCAAGTACTTCCACCTATTATGCACACATCTTCGCATTTGCTTTTACTCACATCTACCCATTTATCTGTGTCTTTGCCCATGAGCCTCCTGTGCATCTATCTAGGGCTAATCTCTCCTCTTCCACATAAGATCTGATATTCTTGCCTATTCCAGGACTTTATTGTAACAATTCTCCTTTTTTATCTCTTGGAGAATTACTTTTTTTTTTTCTGTATATAGGATCATTCTCATCAACAATAAATATACACTAAACTTTTAAAAACAATCTCTCTTGATCTAATATTTTCATCCAACAAATGCCCTGTATCTCTGTTCCCCTTAGCAAAACTCCTTAAAGGACAGTCTATACTCCAGTTATAGTATAGACTCCAAATAATAGTTTATCCAACCATCTCCATTCCTCTCCTCCCTTTCTCTCCTAAACCAACTCTCATCTGGCTTTTGCCTCTGCTATTCTTTTTTTTTGAGACAGAGTCTCACTGTGTTGCCCAGGCTAGAGTGCCATGGCGTTAGCCTAGCTCACAGCAACCTCAAACTCCTGGGCTCGAGCGATCCTCCTGCCTCAGCCTCCCGAGTAGCTGGGACTACAGGCATGTGCCACTATGGCCGGCTAATTTTTTTTCTATGTATTTTTAGTTGTCTGATTAATCTCCCTCTATTTTTAGTAGAGACGGGGTCTCGCTCTTGCTCAGGCTGGTTTCGAACTCCTGAGCTCAAACAATCCGCCTGCCTCGGCCTCCCAGAGAGCTAGGATTACAGGCGTGAGCCACCGCGCCCGGCCTGCCTCTGCTATTCTTTAGAAACTACCCTTGTCAAAATCATCAATGACCTCTCCATTGGTTAATCCAATAATTAGTTCTCAATATTTTAAAAAAATAGCTTTATTGAGATACAGTTCACATGCCATAAAATTCACCTTTCAAAAGCATAAATTCAGAGGATTTTAATATATTCACTGAGTTGTGCAACTATTACCACTGTCTAATTTTAGAGCATTTTCATCACCCCAGAAAGAAACTCTGTGCCCTTTAGCAGTCACTCCCCATTCTTTCCTTGCTTTGGCCCTTGGAAGCCATTACTCTACTTTATGACTTTATGGATTTGCCTATTCTGGACATTTCATATAAATGGAAATATATAATATGTTGCCTTTGTGTCTGGCTTCTTTCACTTAGCATAATATTGTTAAGGTTCATTGACATTATAACATGTATCAGTACTTTCTTCCATTTTACAGCCAAGTAATATTCTGTTGTATGGATATATCACGTTTTGTTTATCTATTCATCAGTTGATAGACATTTAAGTTGTTTCTACTTTTGGCTATTATAAATAATGCTGCTGTGAACATTCATGTACAAGTTGTTGCATAGATATATGTCTTCAATTCTTTACCTAGGAGTAGAATTGCTGGGTCTTATGGTAACTCTGTGTTTAACTTTTTGAGGAGATGCCAAACTATTGCCTAAAGCAACTGTGCCATTTTATATTCCCACCAGCAATGTACAAGCATTCCAGTTTCTCTACATCCTTAACAACATTGTTATTGTCCATATTTTAAATAATAACCATCCCATTGGGTTTGAAGTGGCGTCTCATTATGGTTTGATTTACATTTCCCTAATGACTAATGATTCTGAGCATTTTTTCATGTATATATTATATCTTCTTTGCAAAAATACCTGTTGAGATCCTTTGCCCATTTTTAATTGGGTTTTTGTCCTTTTCCTTGCTGAGTTGCAAATTTTTTGTATATTCTGGATACAAGTTCTTTATCAGATCTGTGATTTGTAAATACTTTCTCCCATTTTCTGGTTGTCTTTTCACTCCCTTAATGGTCTTCAGTTCTCAGTCTTTATCTTACTTGACCTTTCAGCAGATTTGATTACTCTCCCCTTTATATATTTTCTTCACTTAACTTCCAGAATACCATAGTCTTCAGATTTTTTTTTCTCACCTTACTATATTCTTCAACTCAGTATCCTTTGCTGCTTATTTTTAATTTCTCCAACCTCTAAACATTGAAGTGCCCCAGGGCTTAGTTCTCAGACTACTTATTCTCTGTCATACTCACTCTCTTTATTATCTCCTCTGCTTTCATTTATATGCTGACAATTTCAGATATACTATAAATCTCATGTATTCATCTGCCTAGTTGACATTTCCACGTAGATATCTGATAGGCATTTCAAATGTAATATGTCCGAAACAAGACCCCTGATTTTTTTCTCCAAAACCTGATCTTCTCTCAATCCATTTTTCTAATTGCTTGGGCCGTGGAGTCATCCTTGAATCCTCATTCTTTACCTCTGCACATTGAATTCACCAACAAATTCTACTGGCTCTACGTTTAATGTATTTTGAATCTAACCTCTTCTTACTACCTCCACTGCTGCCAGCCGGTCCAAAACCACTCTTTAACCTCTCCTGGATTATTGTAATAACCCCTAACTAGTTTCCTTGTCTTTGGTGCCCTGCATATAGCCTTTTCTCAACATAGCAGCCAGAGTAATCCTTTTAAAGCATGTCAGATTATTTCACTCCTCTACTTAAATCCCTATAGTTTTATAGATTTTTTTTTTATAGATTTCCTGTATTATTCAGAAAAAACCAAAAGTCCTTACAGTCACTTATATCACTTAGCCCTTATTTCCGTTCTGACCTCGTTTACTCTCTCCTCTGCTTCTCTCACTCTTTTTCTGTCTCATTAGCTTCCTTAATATTCCTCAAACACTCAAAACATTCCTACCTTATAGGCTTTATATATGCTGTTCCTTCTACCTGAAATGCCCACCCTTTAGTTATTCTATGGTTTCAATAACAGTGTGATGCAGAGCCATATTGGAGCCAGAAGCCAAAGGAAAAATCAATAATATTGACCCAGTCTTTATTTAAATTTTGATATCTTGGTTATTGTGGATTTTTGCATTGATTTTTGATTTTAAAATACTGCATTAAGATATTATTTATCTTGATTACTGATTTTTTTGGTGCCTCCTTAAATTTTGCACCTAGGTGAGTGCCTCACCTGTCTCATTTGCCTCAGCCTACTTGGAAAACTAGGAATAGAAGGGATATTCTTCCACGTAAAGATTTATCTACCATAGACATTGTACTTAATGGTGAAAAACTGAGTGCTTGTGCCTTAAGTCCCTAGGTAAGGATATATCCTCTCTTACAACTTCTTTTGGTTTTTTTCCCCTTACTTAACCATCTCTATTCATTGCACTGGATGTTCTAGCTAGTCTGATAAGGCAACAAAAAGAAATAAGAGGCATTTAGATTACAAAGGAAAAATAAAACTTTATTTATAGATGATATGATCATCTATGTAGAAAATGCTACGGGGCCATGTGCGGTGGCTCACTCCTGTAATCCTAGCACTTTGGAGGGCCAAGGCAAGAGGATTGCTTGAAATCAGGAGTTCGAGACAAGCCTGAACAAGAGCAAGACCCCCATCTCTACAAAAAAATAGAAAAATTAGCCGGGCATGGTGGCATGTGCCTCCCAGCTACTTGGAGGCTGACGCAGGAGGATTGCTTGAGCCCAGAGGTTTGAGGTTGCAGTACACTGTGATGACGCCACTGCACTCCAGCCTGGGCAACAGAGTGAGACACTGTCTCAAAAAAAAAGAAAAAAGAAAGAAGATGCTATGGAATCTACAAAAAAGTTATTAGCACTAATATGTGAGTTTAGCAACATTGCAGTATAGAAGATTAATGTATGAAAATTAATTGTATTTCTGTATACCGGCATTCAAATTGAAATTTTAAAAATACCATTTACAACAGCATTAAAAATATGAAATAACCAAGGCAGGAGGATCACCTGAGGCCAGGAGTTTGAGACTAGCCTGGGCATCTTGCTGGGCCTCCAAAAAGAGAAAAAAAGAGACCAGCTTGGGCAACATAGTGAGACCCTGTCTCTATCCACACACATACACACTAAATTAAAATTAGCCAGTGTGGTGGTATATACCTGTAGTCCTAGCTCCTGGGGAGGCTGAGGCAGGAGGATACTTGAGCCCAGGAGTTTGAGGTTACAGTGAGCTATGATCATGCCACTCACTGCATTCTGGGTGACAAAGTGAGACCCATCTCTTAAAAAAAAAAAAAAAAGGGTGGTTTAGAGAATATTTAGGGTCTTTTATTCCAAATGAATTTTAGGATTGTTTTTTCTATTTCTATGAAAAATGTTGTTGGAATTCTGATAGTGATTGCATTCAATCTGTACATCACTGTGGGCACTAGGGGCAGTATAGACATTTTAACAATATTAAGTCTTCTAATCCATGAACAACAGGATATATTTCCATTTGTGTATTCTTCAATTTCTTTCATCAACGTTTTGTAGTTTTCAGTGTACTATCTTTTACCATTGGTTAAATTTATTCTTAAGAGTTTTTTGGATGCCATTATAAATGGGATTGTTTTGTTGATTTCTTTTTTGCAAGCTCATTATTAGTGTGTAGAAACACTACTAATTTCTGTGTGTTGATTTTGTGTCCTGAAATTTTGCTGAATTTATTAAGTTCTAACAATTTTTGGTGGAGTCTTTAGGGGTATCTATATATAAGATCATCTCATCTGCGAAGAGACAATTTAACTTCTATCTGATTTGGATGCTGTTTTTTTTCCCCTAAGAAAGCAGAATTGAGAAAAGAATAGCATAGTTCCAGAAATCGGCTCAGCAACATCCATTTTATCATGGCCTCATCAGGTAGTCATATCGAATTCATCTCGGGGAAAAAAACCCATCAATCAAGTTTTAAACATCTAAACCCCGTAGGTATATTTATATAGGTCACTCAGATTAATCTGATTGGTGTTTTATTTGGGATCTCTTGAAGTATAATTTTGAAGTGATTAATTTAAATGGCTTTTCAAAAGGTTTAGCTCATTAAGACTAAGGACTTTACATGCAGGTTATTTAATGAGATTATATTTAATTTGTCATAAAGTAGTATCTGTATATAGTTTTAAAACTTACAAGTCCAAATTGATTTATAGTAGAGCAGTCTCATGGCTTATGCCTCCCTGCTCTAGATTCTAGATTCTTGCTTTCCAGAGCAACTACTTTCAAATCTTTTAGTTGTTTCTTCCGGTCTTTACTTTTCTTTCTTTTTTTTTTTTTTGAGACAGGGACTTGCCGTATCACCCAGGCTAGAGTGCAGTAGCATGATCATAGCTCACTGCAACCTCAAACTCCTGGGCTCAAGCGATCCTCCTGCCTCAGCCTCTCAAGTAGCTGGGACTATAGGCATGTACCACTATACCGGGCTAATTTTTCTATTTTTTGTAGAGAAAGGATCTTGCTCTTACTCAGGCTGGTCTTGAACACCTGGCCTCAAGCAATCCTCCCACCTCCGCCTCCCATAGTCTAGGATTACAGGCATGAGTCACCATGCCCCGCCCCTGGTGTTTACCTCTGTAGTTCAAAAACATGCTTATTCTGCTATTTTAAAAAATATTTCAAATTTAAAAAATTATCTATTAATTTACTACAATGAAAGATGAGATTTAGCTCCCTTACCTCTCCCTGCCCTGTCCCATGCACATCACCTCTCCTATGCTTCTTCTCTTGTACAGCCTTTAGTTCTCCCTGGATTTTATTTGTTTGCTGTATTTCATCTCCAAACTGTCCAATAGAACTGAAAATCTCTGGTAAAAAGGAATTTGGGGAAAGAAAAACAGGGAAAAAAAATTGGACTGAATATCTCTTCTTGGCATGTTCTGTATTTGATATTTTTTCACCTTTTCTTAGGGATCATTCCGTGAGCTCTTTGACTCTAAATGTGGGCTGGTGGCTTTGTAGGCTAGCTGCACAGCTTTTGTCCTAGGACTTATCATTGGAATTTCCTTCTGTGTTGGATCCTGTCCTTTCTGGATCCTAAAGCTTTCTCTTCTTCTGCTTTATTGTTTAAAATTCTGTAGCAAATTATTAATAGTTTTTACTGGGTTGAGGTATTCATTTTGGGGATAATATCCCTAAGTATTTCCTTTGAGGATAGTAATATTAATATGTTAATTTTATTTCAAAGTTTCTCGAGTAGTTCCCAGTGTAGCTGCCTAGCACCTAATTCAGTGCTCAGTAACCTTAATTAATGTGCACTTACTTTTGGCCTCACTGAACCCTGTGCTAACCATACTTAATAGATTCAGGCATGACTTTATTATTTCAGCATTCTGAGTACTAAATTCTTGTCCCGTTGACCAGCGGTCCCCAACCTTTTTGGCACCAGGGACTGGTTCATGGAAGACAATTTTTCCATGGACCCAGGCTGGGGGGAGAAGGGATGGTTTCGGGATGATTCAAACGCATTACATTTATTATGCACTTTATTTCTATTATTATTACATTGTAATATATAATGAAATAATTATACAACTCACCATAATGCAGAATATAATGCCGCCACTGATGTGACAAGAGGTGGAGCTCAGGCGGTAATGTGAGCAATATTGGGAACAGCTGTAAATACAGATGAAGCTTCTCTTTCTCTCACCCTCACCCTCCTGCTGTGAGGCCCCCTTCCTAACAGGGGTTGGGGACTGCAGCCATAGACGATGGCTCACAGAAGAGACGGAATCTGAGGGATTCTGAAATACATATTTTAAATTGAAGTAATGTACAAAAGGAAACATGCCTTGTGAAGTCAAATTACAGATGACCTTGTTAAATTTTCATGGAGAAGTTGAAATTAGTTCCCTAAGAATACAGTAGATGCAAAGTTCATGTTAAAGGGAGCTGGATCCTCTTCATATCCTACCTAATTCTACCACTCATCTTTGATTTCTTAACTTTTAGGTTTGGTTTATGGAAGAGATAGGAAGGAAAGGAAGGGCAATTAAAAATACCCTGTGTTGGCCGGGCACGGTGGCTCACGCCTGTAATCCTAGCACTCTGGGAGGCCGAGGCGGGAGGATTGAGCTCAGGAGTTCAAGACCAGCCTGAGCAAGAGCGAGACCCTGTCTCTACTAAAAATAGAAAGAAATTAATCGGACAACTAAAATATATAGAAAAAAATTAGCCAGGCATGGTGGCGCATGCCTGTAATCCCACCTACTCAGGAGGCTGAGGCAGTAGGATCACTTGAGCCCAGGAGTTTGAGGTTGCTGTGAGCTAGACTAATGCCACGGCACTCACTCTAGCCAGGGCAACAGAGTGAGACTCTGTCTCAAAAAAAAAAAATACCCTGTGTTGATAATAGGTATCAGCAACATTTTCTAATATGGCCTTTAAAAGGAATGCTGGCTGGGTAGAATGATGACTGTTACAGTGTTGGAACAGAACTAAAAACAGCAAAAATCTTGAGTTTAGTCAAATGAAATAGTTCTCAAGTTTATTAGACCTACCACTTATGCTTTTTCACTGGTTGCATGAGGTAAGTGCTAAAAAGGAAGATTATACCTTTGAGATCCTATGGATGTGGTCTTTTGACTTTATTTTTCTGAAAACTAATGTGGATAGTAGAATCTCTAAAGTTATCAGGAAAGCTTGACATGTTTCCTCATTATAGCCATGTGTAGGCACTAGATAATAAAGAATATTTTGCCACTAGGAATAATTTGTTTCTCTTAGTTTTAAACTGTGACATATATGTTGTAAAGTTTAAAGAATAACAATAAAAATAAAAGTACACTGTACCCATCACTCACCTTAAGAAGTAAAGCATTAGCAACACTTCAGCTTTAGACTTCCTGTGACCCTCATTGTACTCTCTCCCACCTCCCACTGACTGGCATTTTATATTAATCGTTCACTTGTTTATATTTTTCCATTTGTCTCTATCTCTAAGTAATTTTTCTTAGTTTTGCCTGATTTCCTTCTTTATTTAAATGGAGTCACAATGTCATGTTTTTGTTTTTTGTGACTTGCTTTTTCCTTTTACACGTTACGTGCAGTATAACTTATTTTCAGTGCCTTTAGTGTTCCGCTGTATGAATATATGACAATATGTATGGTTCAATCTATTGATGGACATTTGGGTTCTTCCTAGCATTTTTGATATTGCAGACATTGCTGCTATGAACATAGGTTGTTTATGTCTTCTGGTACACGTGTGTAAGTGTTTCTCTAGGGTACAAATCTAGGAGCGTAGTTGCTAGGTGGTAGAGTGTGAACATGTTTTACTTTACTTACTAGGTGAAACCAGTTTATGAAAGTGGTTGTACCAGTTTATGCTTCTACCAGCTTTGCTTCATTAGCACTTAGTATTGTCAACTTTTAAAAATCTGCCAGTATTGTTAGGGTGGGAGCTCATAATACAGGCTGAGAAAGAGTTCTGAACACAAAGATAAGAGTTTTAAAGAAAGAAAGTTTACTTTACTTCCCAAAGGAAGGGTGCAGCAAGAAAGAAAGAAAGGAGAAATGCTGGCAGGGAGGATAAGGGGTTCAGAGTTTTTATGAGGGACTGGGGGAAAAAAAGTGATTGCTGCCAGTTGATAGCAGAAAATGGCTGTGGAATGGTTGCATTGTTCCCTCTCCCCCCTTTTTTTCCTTCTGTGTGAGGCTGGCTTATCAGAGTCCTAGAGCTCGCACCCCTGCTGTCTGCTCAGGGATCTTCAAGGCTATTAAAACAAACTCTCAAATAAAACAATTTAAGCCAGAGGTGTTCAGTCAAACAAAGGGGAAGTTGTGTTGTAATCTTTCCCTTCAAAAGGGCAATTACGTGCTGTAAATTTTCTCCTTTTTTTTTCTTGTTAGATAGTTCATTTTTCTCTGTTAGATAGTTTATTAGCAAGGCCATCCTTTCAACTATGGTGGATGTATAACATTGTCTTCAATATGGCCAGCAATATGATTATGAACAATGTGAGCACCTATCATATATTGTATACCGAAGTCTGGTTTTTCTTTCTGTTACTCCCATCCTTTAAAAGAAAACACAAACCCCCAAAAAGGAATATAGGTATGAGAGTATAAAAGTTCTCAGGGCTTACCCTAAGGTTTATAAGGTACAAAGTATAGCTTGTTGTCATGGGAACATCATAGGGTAAACTTACACAAACCTAGATGATGTAGCCTATTGCACGTAGGATACAAACCTGTGTATCATGTTACTGTCTTATACACTACAGGCAATTGTTACACAATGGTAAGTATTTGTATATCTAAACATATCTAAACAGATAGAGTAAAAATATAGTATAAAGGATTTTAAAAATCATATGTCTGTATAGGGGGCTTACCATGAATGGAACTTGCAGGACTGGAAGTTTGCTTTGGGTGAGTCAGTGAGTGAGTGGTAAGTGAATGTGAAGGCCTAGGACATTACCATACTTTACTGTTTCCTCCATAAACACTGTATACTTAGGCTACACTAAATTTATTTTAAAATATTTTTCTTTCTTCAAGAATAAATTAACCTTAACTTGCTGTTATTTTTTTTTTTTTAAAGTTTTTTAAAAAAAGCTATGCTTTAGCCACCTAAGTAGCTGGGACTATAGGCACACGCCACTGTGCCAGGCTTAGCTTGCTGTAACCTTTTTACTTTATAAACTTTTTAATTTTTTTAAAACCTTTGTTTCTTTTGTAATAAAACTTAACTTAAAACACAAATACATTATACAGCTATACAAAACATTTTCTTTATATTCTTATTCTTTAAGCTTTTTTATATTAAAAAGTTTAACTTCTTAAACATTTTTGTTAAAAACTAGGACACAAACATACACATTAGCCTAGGCCTACACAGGGTCAGGATCGTCAATATCACTGTCTTCCACCTCCACATCTTGTCTCATGAGGTCTTCAGGGGCAATAATAGGCATAGAGCTGTCATCTCCTATAATAAGGATGCCTTCTTCTGGAATACTTCCTGAAGGACCTGCCTAAGGCTGTTTTACAGTTAACCTTTTTTTTAAGAAGTAGAAGGAGTATACTCTATAAAAAGATTAAAAGTATAGTATAGTAAATACATAAACCAGTAACATAGTCATTTATTATCATCGTCAATTACTATCGTATGATCATATGTGCTGTACTTTTATGTGATTGGTAGGACAGTAGATTTGTTTACACCAGCATCATCACAAACACATGAGTAATACATTTCACAGTGACCTCACAACAGCTACGACATCACTAGACAACAGGAATTTTTCAGCTCCATTATAATCTTATGGGACCACTGTCACATATTTGGTTTGTCACTGGTCAAACATCGTTTGTTATGTGGTGCCTAACTGTACTTTGCTACATGGCTTGCAATGCAGTAAATAGATAGATGCTCCTCAGCTTAAAACGGGGTTACGTCCTGATAAACCCATTGTAAATTGAAAATATTGTAAGTCAAAAATGCCTGGCTCGTTCGGAGCTGTGGCTCACTGTTGCTGTCCAGCATCACCAGAGAAGTACAGTATCATTTTTTGCACCATTGTAAAGTCAAAAAATTGTAAGTCAAACCATTATTAAGTTGGGCACCATCTATATAGTGATATAAGAACTTCTTAGAATATGACTTCATTTTTTTTCACCCTTTTTCTACAGGAGATTAGAAAATAAATTCTTTGATTTACAGTTAGGCAAAACCTCAGTTTGAGGGAAAACTGATTATTTCTGCATAGGGTCCGTTGTTACCATGGTGAAACATTTGTATGAGTTTCTCTTTAGACCGATGTAGTTTAAAACAGTGAAGTTTAAAAGCATGTGTTTCTGTCACATGTACTTGTTAGAAATGCAAAAATAATATTTCTCTTAAGTACTGGTCTCTCCTTCCATTCTTGCAGCAATAGTGACTTGGTTCATTTGGTTTCTTACTAGTTCTTGCTTGCTTTCTCAGTCTAATCATTTACTCAATCAGACCTATCCAGCTTTGTGGCTAGAAACCCATAGAATCTTTTCTAGTAACCTGAACAAAACCTAAAAAGGGGGTGGGGGGGCGGAATCCTTAGAACTAGGCTTTGGGACACTGGAGATGTGAAAATCATGCCAAAATAGACCATTTTAATATTTCATAGATTGAAAGAAGGTAGATCTGAGGGATAAATGGATCTAAACTATTTCACCATTTATTATACACATATTTCTATGGAGCTCAAAAATTGTGATTCAGGCTGGGCGCGGTGGCTCACACCTGTAATCCTAGCACTCTGGGAGGCCGAGGTGGTAGGATCACTTGAGGACAGGAGTTCGAGACTAGCCTGAGCAAGAGTGAGACCCCATCTCTACAAAAAAATAGAAAAATTAGTTGGGCATGGTAGCGTGTGCCTCCCAGCTACTTGGAGGCTGAAGCAGAAGGATCGCTTGAGCCCAGAAGTTTGAGGTTGCTGTGAGCTAGGCTGACTCCATGGCTCTCTAGGCCGGGCGACAGAGCGAGACTCTGTGTCTAAAAACAAAACAAAACCGAAAAATTGTGATTCTTTCAACACCAGTCATGCTTGGACCCTCCTAAGCCTGATGTCAGTCTAGAGTCAATGGGTTTAGGTGTTCCCTTTATCTCATTCATATCATTTTGAAGATGTTCCTGGGTTGGCAGTGAAAAGACTTGCCTGAATGTAAGACAATTGTATTCATCACAATCTCATTGTGATGAATACACTTGTAATAAAGCTCAAGTTAATAGTAGTACTGTTAAGGATAGCTGCATACCAGTTTGGATTTAGACAAGATTAGAATTTCGAAGAGAAAATACAATCCTAACATTTTATTAATCTCATAAGGAAACTAGGCCAACAGAGCTTAAGTGACCACAGCTTATGTCTTGAAATCTCAAGGGTGTAATAGAAGCAGTGTAATAGAACTGTATAATAGAAGCCAGGAAAACTTCCTTGGCAGAATTAAGTTCAGCTTGTCATAGAGGGAAAGTGAGGGAGGAATTGAGAGAGACCTCCCAGATCTTTTTAAAGACAGTTAAAGTGTTATGCTGTAGGCAGTTTTCCCCTGTTAGAAGCTGTCCCTTTATTTGTTTTTCCAAAGGTTCCTTCTCAGACAAGTGATTAGCCAAATCCCTCATTAAAGTGGAGATTAAGTGCTTTCTCTCCAACTCCTTAGAGAATTATGGGATTATTACCAACTTGTCACCTGCTGACCAGTTTTATCTTCTTGGAGTGACTGTGTTCTTGGATTATACAGTTTATTCTATAAGAAGGGAAAAGGGAAGGTTGTAGAGACTACGGGAGAGTATAACAACCTCTTCGTCTTAATAGTGCAACAAAGACAATGTTTCAGCTCCCCAAGTTAATGATACATCAGAATGTTATTTTGTGATTTTATTTCCTGGGTTTGTTCCTGGCTTGCTCAGATGAACACTAGCAAGTTACATTTTAGCTCTTCTGATGGAGCCCAGAGTAGAATAGTACAAGAATTGTGGAAGGTGTTCCTGCCTTGTTTCCAACCTAAAATAAGGATGGTCTTGAAAAGCCAAAAAAAAAAAAAAAGAAAGACCATTTGAGTTTTTTAATTGTTGATTTAATAGCTAATTTTTGAGATGTTCTTAGCCTGGAAAGAGCTACTAATATCAGGCTAATCTGTATTCAGAGATAAAGGCTAGTGGATGAAACCCCTTTGAAGGATCTCTAGGGCACATTTAATAACAGAAACTGCAGCAACAGCAGTATTTATCAGACTATGTTCCAGGCAGCAATGCTAAATGCTTTTCATATGATATTTCATTTAATTCTTGTGATAGCTGTGTGAGATACATACTAGTATAATTTTCATTTTACTAATGGGAAAATTATGGCTTGAAGAAGTTAAATGACTTGCTTAAAGTTGCACAGCCAATAGTGGAGGATCTGTTTGAACCTAAGTTGGCTATCTTCAAAGTCCATTTCTCTTAATCATCATCTCCTCCTACTTCACTTTTTTTTTTTTTGAGACAGAGTCTCACTCTGTTGCCTGGGCTAGAGTGCCTTGGCGTCAGCCTAGCTCACAGCAACCTCAAACTCCTGGGCTCAAGCGATCCTCCTGCCTCAGCCTCTCGAGTAGCTGGGACTACAGGCATGCGCCACCATGCCCAGCTAATTTTTTCTGTGTATTTTTAGTTGTCCAGATAATTTCTTTCTATTTTTTTTTTTTAGTAGAGACAGGGTCTCGCTTTTGCTCAGGCTGGTCTCGAACTCCTGAGCTCAAACAATCCTCCTGCCTCGGCCTCCCAGAGTGCTAGGATTACAGGCATGAGCCACTTCACTTTTTTTCTGAGACAGAGTCTAGCTCTGTTGCCCAGGCTAGAGTGCCGTGGCATCAGCCTAGGTCACAGCAACCTCAAACGCTGGGCTCAAGCGATCCTCCTGCCTCAGCCTCCTGAGTAGCTGGGACTACAGTTGTATGCCGCCACACCTGGCTAATTTTTTCTATTTTTAGTAGAGACAGGGTCTCACTCAGGCTGGTCTCATTAGCTTCACCTTTTACTTCTATTTGAAGAAGTCTTTCTTCTTTTATCTCATCCATTCTTAAACCAAAGCCCTCCTCTACTTCTTCCTAAAATAGTCCACATCTATGGAGATTTTCATAGATATTCTTTTATGTGAGATTTTCATTTTTACAAGGTGAAAATAAATGGTTAGAAATTTGTACATACTATAAACAGGCACAGACACTTAAGAGGTTTGTCTACTATAGAGATTTGGCAGAAAACTCTCTACCCTTTTAAAAAGTTCCTGATGGTATTCACAGATAAGTTACATTGAAAATTGAGACTAACCAGATGCTAGTAAAAAGTTAGATGTGATATGGTTTGATCATACTGATTGTGATTAAAGCTAAAACATTATTTAAGTTTGCTAGAAAGTTAAAGAGCTGAATTTGGGCTGGTCTGGCAAGAGAACTTGGAGAAGGAAAGAAAAAACACATACTGCACAGGGCCCACGTTTAATTTATGAACTTGCTCTTGCTCAGGCTGGTCTTGAACTCCTGACCTCAAGCAGTCCTCCTGCCTGGGCTTCCCAGAGTGCTAGGATTACACGCGTGAGCCACTGCGCCCAGACTCTGCTTACTTCATTTCTTAAAGTTGAAGTTTGGGGAAGTAAAGTGATTTGCCTAAGGTTATGCAGATAAATGGTAGAAAACCAGAACTAAAACCTGGCCTTGCCACCTCCTTTATAAGCTCATTACTCTAACATAAGTCAGTTTTAGTAGGTTTGGGGAAAAGTCTGTGATGGATTTGAGGATGCCATTTAAGATGAACTAAATAGAAGTCAGCCCTACTCTCATACAGAGGTGTCTTTTGGAATGACAGTGACTGCTAATGGCAGAAGACGTACCCCTCTACTGTAGCTCTTATTTTTCTAAGACATGCAATAAGTGTCTTATTTTTCTAAGATACCATAGACCATAGTATCTTCAGGATTGATGGCATAGTAATCATTTGTGAACTCAGTAGATAACATTTGGCTGGCTTCCCCCCCGACACAGAGTCTAGCTCTGTTGGCCAGGATAGAGTGCAGTGGCATCATCATAGCTCACCGCAGCCTCAAACTTCTGGGCTCAAGCAGTCCTCCTGCCTTAACCTCCCAAGTAGCTGGGACTACAAGTGCAGGCTATCATGCCCAGCTAATTTTCCTATTTTGTGTAGAGATGGGGTCTTGTGGTTGCCCAGGCTGGTCTCGAACTCTTGGACTCAAGCCATCCTCCCACCTTGGCCTCCCAAAGTGCTGGGATTATAGGCGGGAGCCACCGCACCCAGCCCATAGTCGTTACTTAATAACAGTTTCTAATTTGTATGTATTTACCTGTCTCTTTCATTTACCACCCCATACCCAGTGCATAGCACAGGAGCCACACACAAGGGGTACTCAATAATTATTTTTTAAATGATTGAGTTCTGTGTATCTAGGGCTTGAAAAACATTAAAAAGCACTGTTTGGGGGACAAGGGCATACCCCTAACCCTTGCTTGGGTGAGGCAAAGACATAAAGTGTAATCTTAATGCTTGTACCCTCATAATACCCTGAAATTAAAAAAAAAAAACAAACCACTGTTCGAGCCCTTTCCTCAGCCCCATCTCAAGTACCTTAATTGCCCTCACATCTTCATTGACTGAACACATGGCACAAATCCTGAAGAGAAAGGAAACTAAAAACCGTACTTAACCACTATGCTGATAGTTGTCTCAGGCAGTTTTGAATTAATATTTTATTATCTCTATTCTTTAGCTTGTCATGCCTTGTTTTTTTCTCTTCCCTGTGACTTCTCACCTACCCACTTGACTCTGACTCAGATTCCTCACACTAAAAGGGTGTATCAGAGAAGTGAGGTGGCCCTGAGCACAGGGGAGGAAGGATGAAATGACAAGGGCCACCAGAAATCTCTTTCAGGACTCTAATCGCTCTAAGGTCACAGTTTACAGTCTAGAATGAGAAGGACTTTGAGTGCCTCTTTTTCTTGCTCAGTGCCCTCAGCTTGAGTGCTTAGCTGGCAGGCGGGCACCTTTTCCTCCTCAGTTACTGTCAGAGCAACATGAAGGTCAGGCAGAGAGAGACAAATGAGAGCAGCTCAGGGAAAGGAGGTTACCACGGTAACAAGCAGGCGGGCCTGCTATTTGGAAACAGGCCTAATCTTTCTCCTCCTCCTCCCTCCTTCTCAGCACTGGAAGATGGGTATTGTTTAGCTGACCTCCATCCTTGGGGTGGGAAGCATAATCCCTTTCTGACAGTTCCCAGTGACACTGGAGTGAGCTGCTTTGCATTTTAATTTGATAAGCAGCAGCCACAGTTTTCTCAGAAGTGCTGGAAACATGGCTTTTTCTGGCTCTGTTCCAGATAGGATTCTGGTTGCCATGGGGCGGGGGTGGGGGGGTGGGGGTGGTATTGTTGTTTATTTCTCAACAAAGATTTTGCATATTTGCATATGTTTAGATGCTGCTGCTTGGTTCTAGACAATTAGAATCAAATGAATACAAGCTGTCTTTAGGTTATAAATATCTGCCTTAGGAAGGTCACAGAAATACTACCCAGTCCCCAACTCTTAGGACCACCCAGCTGTTCTGGGCCAGTCCTGTTCCCGGTGACCTGTGCAATGGATGTTCTAACCTAATGTCCTTACCCTTCGCCTCCCCCTTCTACTTACATGCCACACTATTCTCACTCTCTTTCCCTGGCTGCCCATTCCCTACTCACCTAGGTCTCTTATAATGAATCTTCACATATGTAAACATTCTTCCCTTTTCCTTCAAAATAAAAAGTACATTTTAAACAGGAATAATAAATTTTCAATGTAATGAAAAATCAAATACCAAAAAATATAAGAGAAATTAAAAATCATCTAGAATCTTAACACCTGGGAAATGACTGCTGGGACATCTTCCCAGATCTGAACCTCTAATTCTATGGCTGATCTACACATTGTGTAAGAGTCATATACACTTATATAGAGAGATCATTTTAACATTAGTGGGCCAATACATGCTGCATTGTAACCTTTTTTCCTTTTATTTGCTAAAAAATATGTTGTAGATATCTGTCCCTGATGGTAGATAGAGATCTATGCTATGGTGGGCAGATAGATTGTTTCTGATTTTTTTTTGTTTTGTTTTTGTTTGGCTATTAAAAACAACATTGAAGCAAACTGTATGTCATACATCTTTGTGTACCTATCTTTTTAGCTTCTTGAAACAAAGTCTAGAAATGGAATTTGGGGACAAAAGAGCATCTGCATTTTATCTTACATTTTTATACATATTGCCAAACTGCCCTCTAGAGAAGGTACCAACTAATACTGAGCCTTAAGAGTGCCTGTTGTTTTACATACTCTTGCCAATTTGGGTATGTTCAACTCTTTCATCTTTGCCCATCAGAAAGTTAGAAAATTATATTGTGTGTTGGGGGCATTGTTTGTTTTTTGTTTGTAGAGACAGGGTCTCACTCTGTCACCCATGCACTGGCACGATCACAGCCCAGTGCAGCCTTGAACTCCTAAGTTCAAGTGATCCTTCTGCCTCAGCTTCCCAAAGTGCTGGGATTACGGGCATGAGCCACCAGTACCTGGCTATATTGTGTTTTTATTTGTATTTATATACATATTATTCTTGAGTTCTTAAAAATACTCCCATGATGCCTTCAGATTGTACACTGGAGACCTATCTACTTCTTTTCCTATAATGCATTTCCAGGCTTCTTTTTCTTACAATGCTGGCAACTGAGCAAAGTAAAAAAATTTTAAAAACACCTAATCACACTCTTTCTGCAACCTTCATCCAAACCCAAACTAAAACCTATTTCTTTTCGTTCCTTTTCTTGGAGTGGATGGTAATAGAGTATCATCGACTCTAATTCAAGCTCCAAAGACTGGATTTTCATGTGTTTTGTTCGTAGCTGTATCCTCCGTGCCTAGAGTAGTGCCTGACATGTATTAGGTACTTGATAAATATTTGTGGAATGAATCATCTCCCAGGTATCTGAATCAGAAATTGTAATCATACCTGACTCCTTTACTGATTACCTACATGTCTGATGCCTTACAAAGTCAAATTGCTTATAGGTCCTGAATGTCTCTTGAGTCCTTCCTGTTGTCCCCTACTTCTGACCTTTATTACTTACTGTGTTTATTCCTAGGATCCCTCCTTTTTTTTTTTTTTTTTTTTTTTTTTGAGACAGAGTCTCACTGGGTTGCCCGGGCTAGAGTGCCGTGGCGTCATCTTAGCTCACAGCAACCTCAAACTCCTGGGCTCAAGCGATCCTCCTGCCTCAGCCTCCCGAGTAGCTGGGA
>CAUYRB010096480.1:0-25248 GCA_963574695.1 Propithecus perrieri | reverse complement strand
AGCAACACATAAGTGTACATACAAGAATAACATCTATTGTATGTTGGGCAGGGGGGAGAAGGGAGGAGGGGATGGGTATATGCATACACAAAGAGTGCAATGGACACCATCCGAGGGATGGACATGCTTGAAACTCGGACTTGGGGGGGGGCAAGGGCAACATACATAACCTAAACATCTGTACCCCCATAATATGCTGAAATAAAAAAAAAAAAAAAAGAAATAGGCAGTAAAGATGGAAAGCTGGTTAGATCTGGGTTCAGGAATGTTGGCCAGCAGCAGTAAGCCTCAGTTGAAAAATGAAACCCAAGTTTATTGGCAATGCTTGTGGATTTCTATGTAATTAGCCAGTGAAATTGGTGAATTATAATTGCATTCATTTTGAAAGCATTATAGCAAATACTTCAGTGAATTTCATACTAGCTTTCACGGTGGGTACCCAGGAATTACAGCAGAGAGAACGACTAATGTCAAACTTGAGCCTCCCCACTACCCGTTTTTTCAAAGCAACTGTTTTTAATGGAGTTTATACAACAAAGATGCAATAGGATTTTGTTTTAAAGGTGTTACACAATTATCAAATTTGAAAATAAGTAACCTAGATCTCTAGTGGAATTCTCAACATTGTGAGAAAAGAACAATTCAAACTTCTTTTTAAAGTTTTAAAAAATTACAAAATGCAATTACTAAACAGAAACTTAACAAGAACTTAAGCATCAGATAAAAGAGAGGTGAGGAGGGAGGGAAAAGAAAAGCATAAAAAGAAAACTTTATTATAATTCTTTTCTCATAAGTAGAAAAATATCGGCAAAGTAATTTACCCGTTTATTGAGTAAATGTCTCAGAGCAAACTTCTTACTACTTAATAAATGCTAGCTTTTCCTTGAATATGGAAATAATGTATGTTAGGGCTTTGTGTATTTCCAGAGATTAACTTGGAGCCTGTAAACCTTAACATTTCATTTTTAAGTTGCGTTTTCACAAGAATGAGAATCATGAAAATATGTTAATTAAATGATTAAATATTAATTCATTTTACTAGTTCCAAGTCCAGGTTATTTTCTTATTCTTGGAACCGTTAATGGATCTCAGATCCAAATAATCTTTGGTCAATGGGCATTATATAATGAGTTTCATCACTTCTCACCATACAATGCAGAAACTCTTTGAACACTCCTGATTTAACTATACATTAATATAAGAAATAAATAAGGAAGAACATTAACACTTGGACCATTCCAGGAAACTATACTATTATGTCTTTATCAACTACTTGGCATGAATTTTTAGCCTTTTCAAATTCAGACTCTTACTACAAAACAATATCACCTTATTAAGAAATCAAAGAAAATCTATACTTGTAGGGTTTTTTTTGTTTGTTTTTTTGGAGACAGAGTCTCACTGTGTTGCCCGGGCTAGAGTGCCGTGGCATCATCCTAGCTCATAGCAACCTCAAATTCCTGGGCTCAAGTGATCCTCCTGCCTCAGCCTCCGGAGTAGCTGGGACTACAGGCATGCACACCATGCCCGGCTAATTTTTTTCTATATATTTTTAGTTGTCCAATTAATTTCTTTCTAATTTTAGTAGAGACGGGGTCTCGCTCTTGGTCAGGCTGGTTTCGAACTCCTGAGCTCAAACAATCCGCCCGCCTCGGCCTCCCAGAGAGCTAGGATTACAGGCGTGAGCCACCACGCCCGGCCTATACTTGTAGGTTTAAAATGTACATGAAAACTAACACAGAAGTTGGTATATATTAAACATTCATCAAACATCTGCTGAATAAATAAATTCTGCAAATCCACTGCATTTCCCAACCAAAATATTATCTACGCTGTATAATAAACTTTAGGAATGTTCTATTCTGAAGTCTTTTATTCCTGACTGTGACAAAACCAAAGACAACGTGGGTACCTGCTCCCAAAATTATCATTGTATTTACTCAGCCAACCAATGTCACCTTGTTGATTAGAATTAAATGTTAACTAAGAGCATTTCTTATTGCTCTGAAAGGAAATTTACCAGCAAACCTTATAAATATCTCAGAAACACAGCTTTTAATTGTGAATCACAAATAAATAATTAAATATCACCATGATTACCGTACTTTGCTTCTATTTCAGTTTTGGAATTTATTAATAGTAACACTTGTTTTACAAGTTGCCAATCTGCTTTTAGCACTAGCTGATAAGTCTAGCTTACTGTGATGTTTAAATAATGATGAATAACTAGAAAATAAAAGCCAGAAACACTACATATTAATTACACTTTAGTTCACATTCACACTTAATGAATTTTGAGATATGTCAGCAAAATAATTTTGAAAACAGTTGATTCTTATTTCTCTTTTGGCAATAGAGTCTTCGTAGTAAAAATTGTAAAATGAGTTCATAATTACTAAAATGTTAGAAGTAAAAATGTTTCTTTCAAAACTTAGTAATGTTTAAATGTTTTATTGAATAAATTGGTAATCGCTGGTATTTATATTAAAACACAGATCAAAAGCAATTGGAATCAATTCTATTCACATGTGTCTTTGTAATACAACAACACCTGCTGCCACAGTCCTTACATCACACTCATTTAGTTAGTTTCCTCATTATTCAGTTTTTCTAAGTTGCAGTAATTCAAATTAACGAATATTTATCATACACTATTATATGCAAGATACAGTGCTAGTGCTGGCTGCTCCAGCACTAAGGATAAAGAAGGAAGATGTGGATCCCATTTTAATGGAACTTGTAACATGTTAGGTGGGGAGGGAAAATTAATTACACAATGTTGATTTACTTGCTGAGAAAAGAACTATAAATCAAGACTATGGCACATTATGAGAGCACATTAAGAGGATGTTTATACACATTCTTCAACACTTTTACATTGTTTTCCGCATAGAGTAAATAATTATTATTTTGCTCTGATAAAACATGCCTTCATCACACGAAGAGGGCCACATTTTTCTAATATTGTTCACTAGCTTTTTAAAATCTGTTACTTCAACTAGTGAGAAACTGAGTTCTTTAGGAAATTTTATCATAGAACTGTAAAGGTCTACAAAATTCACTGTTGTAAAAGCATGGCTTTTTTTGCCTTAAAATTTTTGACTTTATTTTTCTGTTTTCATTTAAGCATTTATCCACTCATTAAATGAGAAAGACTGAACATCGATCATCATGAAATAAAAAGGATTTTTTTAACTTAATGCTTTTATTGTGTTTTCCAAGACAGAGATTCTATCTCTTAGGTGGATACTTTGATCCAACTTTAAAAGTGACTCTTAACATGGGATGTATTTTTTAGTATCACTGTTGTCTTTTTTTTTTCTTATATAGCAGCAAATGCATTTTGGAATGTAATTTACCTATCTGAAATTAATTATGTAAACCATCTCTAATCCCCCAATTTTAACTTATTTGTTGAAGTAAGAATATCCAGGGAGCAGACCCTACTCTAGTAGGATCTAGAGTTTAATATTTCAACTTTTATCAACAACGGTCATGATTATCCTGGGAAGAATTCAAGTAATTCTTAATGATGACACCCGACATTCTTTTGGTAGCGAGGGCTTTTACACATAACTGTGCCTCCTAGAAACACCACAATTTCACGATGCAGCTTATTTCATTGGAAATATTAGACTGAAGAACCTATCATCACAGGGCAGTGAAGTTTGGTCCTTTTCTGCTTAGTTTCTATTCGCTTCCGTATTTCCCTCTACATGATGGTCCCTGAGATCATTCATAGCTTTCTCCCACTCTCTACTTTCTCGGTGCCTATGCATGTCACATATTTCATTATTTATGTCAGAAATAATGTCAAAGGTAAACTTCCTTTTCCTTTTCTTCTCCACATTCCTTCTGTCTGATATATTTATTTTTATATTCATTGTAAGTATATTAGGGAAAAATATAGAGAGAGTTAGAATAATGACCCACATTGCCTTGTCATCAAATACCCAACTATTTACCATGGATCTAGAGAAGGTCAGTTCTTCATAGAAGTACATAGCACATGTTTTATTTTAGTTCTTCATATATCCAGGATGATCTACAGTGATGAGGACCATCACACGGGTGTCAGAGGGAGCACTTACCTGAG
Source organism: Propithecus perrieri (assembly GCA_963574695.1). Taxonomy (NCBI): domain Eukaryota; kingdom Metazoa; phylum Chordata; class Mammalia; order Primates; family Indriidae; genus Propithecus; species Propithecus perrieri. Next base: position 21,152 of record CAUYRB010096480.1, on the reverse strand, counting down.
GTCTTGGGATGGTTCTGCTCTGATATGAGGCGTCTCCACAGAGTGCCCAAATACTGCTCCTTCAGTGCCTGGGGGTAGCACGAATACAGCAGTCAGTATAAGCGTGTCCACAGACACAGTGGGTTTAATCTCTATGTTTATACATCCAATATTCTTCTAAAAATGGAAAAACTGAAAGCAGGAATTCAGAAAATAAAGAGAAAAATTGGAAGAAGAGTACAAAGTAGTGAAGAGTCAAGGATGATAAATCTAAATGTCACTATGTTAACCAATTTTAAGATTATACTTTTTATAAAAGTTTAGATTGAGAATTCCCACCCTCTGATCAAAGAATAAAGAGCCACCTTTTTCCCCTGCCTTATTTTTTAATTAAGTGAATTTGAAGGAGGGATAAGTCACAACACTCATTTCTGTCTTTTGATAAATAGCAGGTCATGAATGAAAATGTGGAGGGTGAGCACCACTGTGGGATATTATTAGCTATTTAAAGACATAGGTCTTCCAGGGTGTTTAGCAATCTTCGCACATACAGCTCCCGCCTTTGATTATAGTGACCATCAAATGGCAGAGAACCCCGCACGTTACTTTGACCTCTCTGCAGTCAAGGCTCTATCTAAAACCATGAACTGCTTTAATTTATTTCATTATAGTTGATTTCATATGGGGTCATGGTTTTCTTTTTTTTTATTTCAGCATATTATGGGGGTACAGATGTTTAGGTTATGTATGTTGCCCTTTCCCCCCTCACCCCCAAGTCTGAGCTTCAAGCATGTCCATCCCCCGGGATGGTGCGCATCGCACTCTTTGTGTATGCATATACCCGTCCCCTCCTACCCTCTACCCCATCCCTCCTGCCTGACATCCAATAAATGTTATTCTTATATGTGCACTTATCTGTTGATCAGTTAATACCAATTTGATGGTGAGTACATGTGGTGCTTGCTTTTCCATTCTTGGGGTATTTCACTTAGTAGAATGGGCTCCAGCTCTAGCTTAATGGCCTCAGTACTAACTTAATAACACAGTGCAATCCAAAAACATAAATTCTAAACCTACAGAACAAATCTGCTACTGCTTAGTGTGAAGTGTGAAAAATCATATTAAATATATTAATTCAATAAGCAGTGATGAAATTGCCATTAGGAAATTAGAGCTTTCAAATTCCTTAAAAATAAGTGGCTATATAGGGAAATGTATTAAAACCACCAGATGACTTTAAAGAACAAAATAGCAATACAGACCTTGATGCTTAATCACAGAGGAAGAGATTTTTTTCAAAGACAGTAAGATTTCATTTGTATTATGGTTCTGAGGGCAAATTTATAAGGTTCTGCTGTAGGAAATCCCTAAGATTGCAAATCTCAGTTTATAAGCTAAAAACTATTGGCATTTGTTGACTTGGATTTAGCAGTTTCTTTTTTCTTTCCCCCCTACCTAGGGTATGTAGGGTATATAGTGTTTGTTTGTTTTGTTTTTTTACCTGTTTTCACAGATTTAAAGCAATTATTTCTTTAAAGGGGTTTGCTCTTTTGATATTTTGGAAGATATTTTATTTCTGCAAGTAAAAAATTACTTAAGATCTATCTTTAAAGATAAAGTAATAATTTGAGGTAAAACTCTAATTTTGTGATTGTGGTAGGGGTGGCATTTGAAAGAATATTTCAAAGTATAAATTTGCATATCTCAAGAAGAGACTTTTTGGCATTTTATAATAAGATATAACTTCCTAAAAGGATAATTATTCATGTATGAAGTTCACAAATTAATTTCTACTATTGTATGATTATGAAAATTTCCCAAAGTGACAGAAATATAATTAAAGAACAGTAATAAATATTTATTTTCAAGCACAAAATGGTACACATTTGTGTTTGTAATGAGCACAGAATATATCAGTGAAAATAAAAAGAGAATGTCATCATAAGTTTAATTTTTCAATGAGAAAAACTGATAGAGGTCTCAATTTTAACTTTCAATATAGGAAATGATTATTTTTTTAAAAAAACATTTTTAAGGAATTAAATATATAATCATATGACCTAAGGGGCTAAACTGAAAACTGAATAAAATACCATGAGTAATTAGCTAAATGCAGGCTTCTGGACAATCTCTCCCACCCTCCCTGTTTTTATCCTGAAATGAGCCAAAGCTTTAAAAATTAATATGCAATAAAGATAATCTTAAAGGAAATTATTAAATAGTAAGGGAAGATAAAAGCCACCTTAACCAGATAAGTACTCTAACAGTATAAAATATCAAAAGTCAAAAAATGTACCTCCCATGAATTGTAAATTTTTACAAATAGTTTATAGCAGTGCCAGAGTTAGCAATTAAATACGTATGACACTGAGTTAATTTTGAATTTCAGACAAACATCAAATCATTTTTTCATGTAAGTATATAATCTTTGCAGGAGATGTACTTGTACTAAAAACGTTTTGAGTATTCAAATAAATTCAAATTGAATTTAGATAGGTTCAAAATTAACAGGGCATCTTGTACTTTATCTGGAACCCCTAAAAATTTGTCAACATTTATTTGGTACGGAGAGTACAGATCTGATTTATCCTCACTTCAGGAAAGGAAACACTGTGTCATGAAGTCTCACATTGTAGTCTACAGAAACCATGGAAATCAAAAAGGAACATAGACATAAAATGGAAGGGGCTGTTCAACAGGGTACAATGTTCAATTCTGTTTGATTGTGTAAGTCCTAAAAATGTTTCAGATAATGTAAAGTGACTGCAATGTTAGGGAAAAACATACACCTTTGACTATTGTAATTGTCAGAAACAAACGAGACAAACAAACTTCAGAGTCCAAAAATACTAGAAGCCATTCACGTGATAATTTCTGGCTTCAAAACAAAAGGCTAAGGATAGTATATTCTGCTTTGCTGGAAACGAGAAAAAGTAGATATGGATTGTGATCCTACTTTATAAATGCCTAACATAAAATGCTACACACTGAAAAGACAAAAAAATCACTAAAATTAAATGTAAAGGTCACTCCTGATGTGGCTACCTATGTTCTAAATATTATCTATACTCTAAATGCTATTTAAATCTCTTATTGTTATACTCTAAGCTACTCATTATTAACCCACCGACACTCATAGATCCCTATGGAAATCATTGGCCCCACAAGAAAAGGAAACCAAAAGGAGAAGCACCAAAGAGAAGGGAAACGAAGGAACCAGAAGACTGGGACACCTCACATTGTGAAAAAGGAGGCTAGACAGGACAAGAAAATTTTATTTTAAAGTATTCTTCCTGATGTTTGCCAAAGGAGAACTTTTGCTGGTCTTTTTCCAGTAAAATCTACCATGATCATGAATATTTTTTTATTTCTTTTTTTTTGAGGAGGAGGACAAAGAAGGAAGTGAGTTTTATGTACCGCTGAGTGTAGTACACAAAAGATACTACAAGAGGGATCCAGAGCCCACAGGGCAAAGGAAGTTAACAGAACATGAGCACCTATCCTCCCAGCCCTCTTCCCAGGGCAATTCACAGAGATCTTAGGAAGCAGCATAGGGATGAGGTCCTGGGCAAATTCATCTAGATCTCCAGGGGCTAAAAGGTTCTCCTTCAAATTTAAACCTGTGTTCAAACTTTTCGTAAGTCTTCACACCTTGCTTTCTTTTTCCTTTATTTGCATCTATTTTCCCTGAATCTAAACTGGTAAGGTCACAGATTGAACTAGGAACAGTTTCATTTTATTCCCAGGTCTGCCTCTGTTCGCTTTTTGATCTTTGACAAGTATTTAAAGCCCTCTGGTTCTTACTTGTAAAATTAGGTTCTGAATAACATAATCTCTAAGGTATTTCAATTTCTAACAGTTATAGCTATATGATTTTTTTTAAAACATGTCAAACCTTGTATACAACTCTTCTCATTCCTCCTTAAATACAACTGGAAATGAGTTTGTTCCTTCAAATTGACAGAAAATACATTATTCTGGGGAAGGGATGTAGTAATTATGTTGGAAAAAAATTATTAACTGTCATTTCTTTTACCCTGTAGAAAAGAGTTCCTCTGAATCCTGAAAGCATCATTACCTTCTAAAAGAAGTAATGCCAACCCATTTCAACATACTCCATGTGTTCTATTGTGTTATTTCAATGATCTAAATAGTGATATTGCTTCTGGCTAACTCCACAAAATACAATCTATACATTGGCAGAGTAATTTCATCAAATCTATTGGTACCTCACCTGTACAAAAAGCTGTAATTATTTTCTCAAACACTGTTTTTGCCCAGCCTTCAATACTTCTGTAATCTGATCCCTTCATTTGCTCAGACATCTTTTCTTCTACTCATCTATAAAATCTCTTTACTAATTTTCCCAAGTCTTATAGGCATTACATGATCTCTTCATTCTCTGAACATATTACATATAACACTCATTTGGAACTTATAATAACTGTTCTGAAATTCTATGTTTTTAAGTTTATGTGTTGTTCCTTTTCTAGGCTAAAGTAAAAATCGAAGACATATTCCTTATATGCTACCTATTTTTGTAAACAACACAATGTCTTCTAAATACGAGTTAATTAATAAATATTGATAAAGATCAATATTTCAAAGACCTTCTCTAAATCCTTGAAAGCTTTTTCCTCCTGTTTTTTATCCTAGTTTGATTAACGCTACAACCATATCCCAAAAACCCAAGTAAGAAACTGGGGAAATATATTGAGATGCCCTTTCATGTTCAACTCTCTTATTAGTGCACTTCTGTCCACAGCTTCAGTATCACTGACATCATATTTTCTGCTAATTATTCCTTGATACTACTGCCAAATATTGTTCTAAAACACAAAACTGTGTAATTCTCACTTAAAATGCTTTGGGAATCCAACTTTCTATAGGAGTTAAGCCCAAATGCCTCAGTAGGACTTACTGCACTCCCGAGACAATAAAACTCTCTAGGATGTGCAATGTTTATGGACTGTCCTGGGTACTACTTCTCATTCCCAGCATACCTCCACCTATTTGATGGTAATTTCTACTCATTCTCTAAGATCTGATTCTAGATTATATTCTCTATGAAACATTTTCTGCATCCCCATTGCTTTTCCTCCCTCTGTCCAACTTCCCCAGGTCCTTGTAAAAAGTACTGATATAGCATTTAAACATTGCGTTGCAATTTGCTTTAAGCATTTACCCAGTAACTTATGAGTTTCTCGAAATCGAGGACTTTGTCTTAATCAAATTTTTGCACTTAGCACTGATCAAGAATTCTAATTTATAGTTGAGGATCAGTAAATGAAAGAAAGAATGAGAATGAAAGAATTAATAAAAGTATGAATAAATCAAATTTTTTTATTTTATAATTGATATGTAAAACATGCTAAGTTTTTATTTCCCAGCATATTTTTTTTGTTTGATGCTTTAACAAAAATTAGGTTATTAACATCCTGAGGTGATGGTCTGAATTTATTGAAGCTGTTATTATAAGCCTAGCCAATGTTAATTTTTTTAGTAGAACAGGGAAATGATATTCTTAAATTGTTCTTTCAAATTAAAATTCAAAAAATAATGCTGTTTATTTGAGACTGGAGAATAAGATGCCAAGACTTCTGAAAAGAAATTATTTCAAAATCTGTTTTTACTTTTCATTCAGCATTTTTTCATAATTTTAAAAATATATCAGGGCACTTAATCTCAGATGCCAAATCATGTCCTCTCATCCACTTCTAAAGGTTTTCAATAGATAAAAAGAGATAATGAAAAAGATACTCGGTGATTAGATGAAAAAATACATTAGAATAAAGCTATTTTTTCAAGATGAAGTACATTTCAAAAGTAAATTATTGCTTAGTAATAAAAAATTAGATTAAAATATATTATGAGTGAAAATGATACAGAGTTCCTTCTTGTTCGGATTTTATAGCCTTCAGTAGCTTGTGTTTCACTACTAGCATTTTCACTAAAATAAAAAAAGAAACCCTTTTAAAAAGTAGTCAACTTTATTTTCTTTGTTGCTATTGTGAAGGGGATTGAATCTTTGATTTGGTTCTCGGTATGACTGCTATTGGCGTTTATGAAAGCCTCTGATTTGTGTGTATTGATATTATATCCTAAGAATTTACTGAATTCATTTATCAATTCCAGGAGCCTCTTGGATGAATTCTTGGGATTTTCTAGATATAATATCATATTGTTAGCAAAGAGTGAGAGTTTGACCTCCCTGCCCCGCCTTTTCAATATAACTTTTGAAGCTAAAAACTGGATGCAGCAAAGTAAATGATTTAGAAGAATGTAGTAAAAAGAAAAGGCAATGTCTACAGAGCTGCAGAGGGAGATTTCAACAGAAATAAGCCAGAATTCTACCCTCTTCACCAAACACACACATGGAACTCCAGAACAATTAGAATGTAAAAGCATGAGATAATTGGGACTTCAAAGCTGATACAAGTCTCATTATTGTCTCAATTTAGCAGGTGATGATAATGACTTAGAGAGGTTAAGTAACTGCCTTAGATTTCACATAACCATTAATTTGTAAGACTTGCATTAGATTCCCAAACTCAACATCTGTAGTTTAACCTTAGAAAAGTTTCCTTTAATTTGAAACTCACATTTCACCAATAGTCAGTCCTATTAATTTTACCTAAACAGCACATTTACATTTCAATCTCTACTATTCTTCATTTCTGTTATACATTCAATTACAATATACTTCTTAAAGATTTTAATGGCATAACAACAAGATGTAAGGGATTTACAAAGAGGATATAATTTGTATCATCCTGAGAAAGTTGATTAAAAAGTTTGTTAATCAGTTTATTCATCTGGAAATGAGGAAATGAAATTATTTCGGGCTGAATGTTTGTGCCCCCCCCAACTTCATAGGTTGAAGTCCTCACCCACAGTATGATGATATTTGGATATAAAGTCTTTGAGAGGTAATTAAGATCAGATGAGGTTGTGAGAATGGGGCCCTTTAAATGAGATTAGTGCTTTTAAAGAAAAGTTATTGGAAATCAAGCAGGGGAGAGGGGGAATGGAGGGGCAAAAATCCACCTAATGGATACGATGAACACTATTTGGGTGATGAGAACATTTATAGCCCTAACTCAAGTAACAAAAACTTTTGTACCCCCTTAATATTTTGAAATTAAAAAAAGAGAAAAGATACCAGAGAGGTTGCCTTCTCTCTTTTCCTGTGCATACAAAAATAGGAGGTCATAGGAGCACACAGTGAGGGGATGGTTTTCCTTAAGCCAGAAAGTGGGCCTTCACCAGAACCTGAATATGCTTGCATCCTGACTGCAGAATTTCAGCCTCCAAAACTGTGAGAAAATAAATTCATATTATTTAAGCCACCCAGAGCATAATATTTTGTTATGGCAGTGTGAGCTGCCAAATACAAAAAAACTAATCCATAAATTAGTTGTAAAGATTAACTGAGAGAATAAGATTAAAAGTTGATTTTTTTGAATTCTTATTGGTCAAAATGCACAGGGAAGTGATTTACATGAATAATATAAATAATTTCTAAAAATAATAAAACACAAGATCTGATAAATAGCCCCACCACCTGAGATGATATAAATATATATATTATTTATAATACACTATAATCTAATATAAGCATTTATTCCTGTTTTGAGAAAAGAGATTTTGCAGAGAAGAGTTAACATAGCAGGTCTGAGACTGGTATCTGTGGAAAGGACTTGTAAGGTTGTCTATTACATAGTATCTGGGATCTTGGATTTCAGGAGGAGTCCTACCATTCCCAAAATGTCTAAGAGAGGCTCATTACACCTAATCTTTTTGTGCAAACAATGTGGTTTATGCTGAATACCTACTTAGCTTCTGAGAGTTGGGAATTTTGGTATGTACAAACCAGAGAATGCCTACATAATCAGCCCCAGTAAAAACTCTGGACACTGAGTCTCTAATGAGCTATTTGGAATAAGATAATGAAATGAGCTCATAAAATATTGATAAACAATATTTCATATGTATTATCACCACTCATTGTGGGAAGAAATAAATTTGTGTGACTCTACTGTATGAGGACATTTGGAGGCTCATGCCAAGTTTCTTTTGGAGTTTGCCCGATGCAGCTTTTCCTTTTGCTGATTTTGCTTTGTAGCATTTTGCTGCATTTCATCATAGCTGTGAGTATGACTACATGCTGAGTTCATTGAGTCTAACTAGCAAATTGTCAAACCTTTAATAACTCTTGGGGGCCACTGACACAGGATCAGAGAGCTTAATTCATTTGCCCTTTCCATTTTATCCAATTCCAAAGATCTGTGATATGAAAACTCACAGTCAATTGCAGGAATAGAAAAAGGTACTGAAAAGAGTAATGTTAATATTATTGTTAAGAAGAAAATAAAATTCTTATCTGAAGCAAGATCATGCCTGGTATACACATCAGTTTATTTTTAACAACTTTTTATTTAAAGGTTTTTATCAGCAAGATGAAGAACCAAGTCAATCATTATTTAAAAATCATAAACCACAATTCCTATTTCTTCACTTCCTCCAGAGTATTGAAGAAGAATTTAGCACATTCCAATTTTTTGTTAATATAAATTTTAACTTCAGAGAAATCTGAGACTTTTCTTTTCTTGGTTTTCTTTTCTTCATTTCCTATAGGGATTCTCTCTGAACAGGAATAGACAAGAGGAATACATGAGGTATTCTTAGTCTCACATTTATAAAATAAGTTATCAAAGTCTGTTTTCTCTAAACTCTGCTTTTCTCTTTTATATCTAAAGTCATTCATCTCTCCAGGTATTTTAAACCTGGGTAACACCCCTTTTGTTACCTGTAGATATAAGCTAATCTCTATAGATTTAAAAATCAGAGCAACAAATTTGTATCTACAAGACCTAGTGTCACCAGATAACTAGGACACCTATTTGAGAACATCAGGTCTCAGTAAATGTACTGATTATATTGTATACCTGTACTCTGGATACCTATATATTGAGGAAAGAGACATAGGACTGAAAGCAAAGAAGAAAATAATCTGTGAAAGAGAAAGATCTGTAAGAATATGGGAAAACTGAACCAAAAGAGAGAAAGAGAAATTTCTACTGTGAAATTTTCCTTGGATTCATTCTCCTTCCTTTGTACTCTTCTCTATGACAGATTTATTATAAAAAGGACTTTGACAATTAAATACCTATTCACTAATAGACTAAAACTTGTTGACAGTTTAATATTTACTTCTAATTAAGATTTATATAATTCTTTATTAAACAAATATTTTTTGAGCCACTACATTTTGCTGTGTAGTAAGAATACATTATTAAGCAAAATTTAATTCTTTTAACTTTAAGGAATTAAAATACACCATTTTAGTAAAAATTATTTGAATGTTACTAAAGCTGCCGCATTAAAGTGTTGTGCTTTTTCTGGTTGGCGTTGGTGAGAAAGGAATGACCTTTTCCTCATAAGAAAATTAAGAATATATTTTTATTTTGTGTTTAATATGCTGAAAGGAATATTTTTAAGAAGAAAAGCAGTTTTCTTCATAAAGAAATAAGAAGATAAATGATATGGGAGTTTGTAATTAAGATTACTTTGGTGCTAAAGCTATTAACTAAATATTGGATTTGTTCAGAAGTAAAGACATAATATCACTCCTTGGATTAGGAGTGTTTGCCATCATTCATTACTGCATAATTGAGGTCACTGGGCTTGTAAAATGTACTATGTCAAAATTAATTCACCAATGCAGTATCTAAAATCCTTTAATTATGTACTAGGGAGTTTGAAAATGTACATTCCTATATCTTGAAGACATTATTATATGTATATGCACAATTGCAAAAAGTATACAAATCATAAAGTTGAATATTAACATTGGCAAAAATTTAAAGGAAAATGACAAGTTATTTTTTCTAGTAACTATGATGATGTTTACACTTTAAGCTAACACAATTATAGAAAATGTTTAGTTTACTATTAATGCCATCATCTAATTTGGATAAATTTTTTATTTATAGAGAAAGTATGAGGAATTTTATACGTCTTTTACTTTGTTCTTAATTGTATTATACATTATGTTTCAAAAAAAACTGTGAACTAGGGTTAAGTTAATGTGCTAATAGGTTATTTAATAAAACCTTTATTATTATTATAGTTTTAGGTAGTATTAAACTATTCTTTTTCAGTCTTCTTTAATATTTCCTTTTAGACATGATTATATATTTTCAAATCACTGTGCTATTTAAACTATATTAAACTAATAAATTTTATCTACAAGCTAATATGTGGGTTGATTAGAAAAATGACTACAATACTCTAATTTTCCCTATTGTGGCATTTGCAATGTGAATGCAAATCATCTCATCAAGAGTTGAATTCTATTTCTTCAACCTTAGATGTTAGGCTAGATTTTTGCTTATCTTTGGCTAATAAAATTCTGAGAAATTGTGGTATGCTAGTTTCAAACTTAGTCCTCAAGAGTCTTCATACATTTGTACTCTCTATTGAAACCACCATGACAACAAGCCTGTGTAGGCCTGTTAGAAGTTAAAAGTCCAGACGGATCAGAGATGAATTGTCCAACTGAGGCCATCCTAGAGCACTCAGCCCACAACCAAAATATTATCTCATGGCGGCCACAAGATTGAGGCCAGATGAGATTAACTGAGTCTGCCCTAGGAATCTTACAAACCTACCAGACTAATAAAAAATAATAATTGTTCTTGTTTGAAGTCACTGAGATTTGTGGTAGTTTATTATAGAGTAGTATTTAACTGGTATGGGTATGAAAACTATTTTTGTATAAATATTACATTGAGAATACAATTTGGAAAATTATTTTGGAAATACGTTTAAGTGCTAGTGTGAGATTTTACTGGCATATTTATTTTGTACTAAGAAAGTGCAAGTCTTAATTTCATTAGAATTTGCAGTTGGAATGGATTTTGAAGAAGGCAAATTTTGGTAGAAAATGAATTTTAAAAATTAATATGAATAGAATTGAAAAGCTCAATAAATAAGACTAATAACTCAATGGAAAGGTTAAAAGCACATTCATTATACAATGGGGAAAAAAGGTACTTAATGAACTGACAAATAGAAAGAAAGAAACGTCCAGAATAAGGAATAGACTGTTGAGTCAAAGGAGGTAGAATCAAATGTCAAACACACTTCTGATTGGAGTATCACAAAAAGAGGAGGAAAGAAAGAAATTAGCATCAATATTGGAAGATCTAGTGTATGAAAGTTTTATGAAATTGGTATAAAATATCAAGCTACAAATTTAAAAATCACTATAAATTCAAAGCCAAGAGAAAGATATTCTGAAACACATCACTATAAAAATATTAAAGATAAAATATAAAAAGTAACAAAATAAAAAATTTGTATAAAGTAAAAGAAGCCTAATTATTTTAGTGGCATCTGGTTTCAAAATGAAGAAACTGAGCTTCCACTGGTATATGTAATTTACTAAAGAAAATCTTACAAATATGAGAACACGAATTAAAGTGCATGTGTAGTTTACTCAGAAGTTCATGTGTTTTCCGCTACAATACCTTCCTCTTCTCCCACTCTGCATAATCCCAGCTTCCACAGAACAATTGACTTTAGTTGGTTTCTTTAACTACACTTAAACTGAATAAATGGTAAATTTTCCTTTAGTGTCTTTGTAATTTGTTGTTCTCTGTCTCGAGAAAAATATATACATATATACATATCTTCTAATTGCAGTGTATATCATTTAACTTAAAATTGGATGCAGGAGGAGGAAGGACCAATATGACAGAGTAGAAGCAGCCTGTACAACACCACTCTCCTGGAGAGGATGGAAAGTGATGAATAGACATTCGTGTTTGAAACAACCATCTAACAGAGAGCATTGGGAATTAACAGAGAGGTGATGGGAGACACATAAAGTGAAGAAGAGGGAGTGGGACAACCTGCACAAAAGGATTGGAGATACCTGCAGAAGGCACCTGCACATGGGGGAGGATCCTAGAAGAGAAGTCCAGGGCTCCGTGCTTCCCCCTGTGGACATTGCAACTAGAAATGAGGAAGGGCCCCTCCATCACCCCAGGCCTCTGCTCTGATACAGAGACCTGGCTGAAGGCTGTGAAGCAGCGTTGCTCTGGATAGAAGGCAGAGCTGGCTTCCAACCCCTGGGTGCAGTGGCTGATGCCATTTTGAGGTCCCAGCCCCAGAGCACTGCATCTTCTTGGGGGTCATTTCATAGCTGATACTTCTCCCTCACCCCTGCTGGGCCAGGGAGGGTGCAGGGAGGCCGGGTACAATCACACACCTTGTGGGTGGGTACAGGTGCCCCTACAACTTCCAGGGAACCTCGACAGACCAGATACCCACAGACCTGGAGCTTGTTGCCATAGCCTAAGTGGCCCTGGCCAGCAACCCTTCCCATGGGACCTTAAAAGAACATGTGCTCATGTCCCTCAGCACCAGCCACCCACCAACTGGGCAGTACAGCCACTGCTGTTACCACCTGAGAAGCCCTGCTATGAAGAGACCTGGTCAAAGTCAATGCCAATACAACTGCTGCCACCAGAGCTGGGCAGTCTGCCAAGCCATGGGCCCACTCCACTGCATGCCCACCGCCTTCTGTAGTGGCCTTCTGGGAACCACAGGGCAATCATGATATGCAAGAGAACAGGTCACAGTACATCCATCCTTCTCCTGCCTGGTCAATCTTCTGAAGTAGAAATCAAGCATGCTATCCAGAGACCTCTCTCTCTCTCTTCACTTAGCAATATAGGTCCCAACAGATGTATTGCAAAGCTATCTGTTTTGAGCTAAAGAAAGAGGGTCCCAATGAAAAGGAATCAGCATAAGAACTTTGGCAACATGAAAAAATGAGCTGTCCTGACACCCCCAAAGGATTACAATAGCTCTCCAGCAATGAACTCCAACAAAAAGAAAATTGTTAAAATGTCAGATATGGAATTAAGAATATAGATGACAACTAAAATCAAGAGGACTAATAAGAAAGTTGAAAAACAAACATAAAGAAATCATAAAAAAATTGAGGACATGAATGAATAATTAACTAAATAAATAGATAATATAAGAAAAACAATAACAGAACTTCTGCAAATTAAAGAATTATTAGCAAATTTCAAAATATAGCAGAGAGTTTTAACAAACCCGATCAAGCAGAAGAAAGAATTTCAGAGCCTGAAAACAAGGCTTTCAAATCATCCAGTCAGTCAAAAATGTAGAAAAAAGAATAAAGAAGAATGAACAATCTCTCTGATAAATATGGGACTATGAAAAGTCAATGAATATAATAATCATAGATACCCAAGAGGGAAAAGAACTAAAAGAAAAAAGTATGGAAATCTATCTGAGGGAATAAATTGAGGAAAACTTCCTTGGTATTGCTAGAGATGTAAACATCCATATACAAAAAGTCCTTAAACACCTGGAAGATTCATGGCAAAAAGACACTATGATCAAGCATGTTTCATCCCAAGGATGAAAGGATGGTTCAACACATGAAAATCAATAAATGTGATTTACCACATAACAGAATTGAAAACAAAAACCATGGATCTTATCAATAGATGCAGAAAAAGCATTTGATAAAAACCAGCGCCCTTTCATGATAAAAACACTCAACAAACCAGGCATAGAAGGAAGATGCCTCAACATTTTACAAGCCATATATGAGAAACTTGCAGCCAACATCATACTGAATGGGGAAAAGTTGAAAGCATTCCCCCTAAGAACTGGAGCAAGACACGGATGCCCAGTGTCACCACTTCTATTCAATATAGGACTGGAAGTCCTAACCAGAGAATTCAGGCAAGACAAAGCAATAAAGGGCAACCAAATCAAGAAAGAGGAGGACAAACTACCCCTGTTTGGTGATGATCTGATCTTATAAGTAAAAGACCCTAAGGACTCCACCAAAAGACTCCTAGACCTATAAATAAATTCTGTAAAGTCTCTAGTTACAAAATTAATGTACACAAATTAGTAGCATACTAATAACAGTCAACCTAAGAGTCAAATAAAGAACTCAATACCATTTATAATAGGTGAAATGAAAATAAAATACCTAGGAGTATTTATACTTAACCTAGGAAATGAAAGATCTCTCCATGGAAAGGTACAAAACTGTAATGAAAGAAACCATAGATGACACAAACAAATGGAAAAACATCCCATGCTCATGGATTAGAAGAATCAGCATTGTTAGCATATCCATAATGCCCAAAGTGATTTACAGATTCAATGCAATTCCCATCAAAATATAAACATCATTTTTCAGAGAATTAGAAAAAACAATGCTAAAATTGTTATGGAACCAAAAAAAGAGCTGAAATGACCAAAACAACCCTTTGCAAAAAGAACAAATTTGGAAGCATCACAGTAACTGGTTGCAAATTATACCATAAGGCTCTAATAACCTGTATTACATGCTACTGTATACAGGTAGACACATAGACCGATGGAACAGTATCGAGAACCCAAAAATAAAACCATATAGCTACAACTAACTGATTTTCAACAAAACAGATAAAACCTTCATTGGGAAAGGATGTCATATTCAATAAATGGTGCTGGGAAAACTGGATAGCCACACACAAAAGAATGAAACTGGATCCCTGCCTCTTACCATATACAAAAATTAACTCAAGATGGATTAAAGACTTAAGGGTAAGACTTGAAACCATAAAATTCTAGAATAAAAAACTCTTCTGGCCATTGGCTTAGGCAAAGAATTTTTGACTAAGACCCAAACAGCAAATACAGCAACAACAAAAATAAATAAAAGGGATTTAATTAAACTAAAAAGTTTACGCACAGCAAAGGAGATAATCAACAGAGTAAATAGACTACTTACAGAATGGGAGAAAATATTTGCAAAGTATACATCCGACAAAAGACTAATAAACAGAATCTACAAAAAACTCAAATCACAAGTAAAAAACAAACAACCTCATCAAAAAATGGGCAAAAGACACATACAGATTTTTCCAAAGAAGAAGTACAAATGGCCAACAAATACATGAAAAAATTCTCAACATCACTCATCATCAGGAAATGCAGATAAAACCACAATAAGACATTACTTTACCCCTGTCACAAATGGATCTTATTAAAAAGTAAAAAAAAACAATAGATGTCGTCACAGATGCATTGAAAATGGAACACTTACACACTGTTGGTGGCAAAGTAAAGTAGTAGAACCTTTGTGGAAAACAGTAAGGCGATTCCTCAAAGAACTAAAAGTGGACCTACCATTCAATCCAACAATCCAACTCTTGAGTATGTACTCAAAGGAAATGAAGTAATTTTATTAAAAAACACCTGCACACCAATGTTTATAGCAGCATAATTCACAATTGCAAAGATATGAAAACAACATAAGTGCCCATCAACTGATAAGTGAATAAAGAAAATGTGATGACTATATATAGCATGGAGTTATTCTCAGACATAAAAATAAATGAAATAATGTCTTTTGCAGCAACTTGGATGAACATGGAGACCATTATCCTAAGTGAAGTATCTCAGAATGGAAAAACAAACGTCACATGTACTCACTTATAAGCGGGAGCTAAATGAGGAATATATGAAGTCATCAAGGTGTGTAATGGACATTGAATACTAAGAAGAGGGGAGGGTGGGATGAGTAAACAAAAATCTACCTACTGGGTACAATGTACACTATTCTGGTGATGGGTACACTGAACGCCCTGACTTCAGAATTATTTAATTTATCTATGTGACATAAAACACTGTACCCCCTAAACCTACTGAAATAATAATAATAAAAAAACTTGAGTACAGGAGACATCTAGTAAGTGCTGTGGATAATTAAATATAAAATGGTTTAATGACATGTAACACTATCATTATTATCATGATTATCATCACATTCATCATCGAAAAATAGACATATAATGCCTGTATGCACATGATGTATACTGTTAGGATTATGATATACGGAATTAGACTAGCCTGATTTAGATTTCAACTTCTCTTTGTAATGGCATAAGACTTTGAACAAGTCACATAACCCCTCTTAATTTCCTCCTCTATGAAATAGTAATAATAAGAATGAATTCTTCATTATTTAATTTTGCTAAATAAACAAGGTATTCCATATAAACCAATTATTTCAGTGTCTAACACTGTAAAATCACACAATAACTGTTAATAAAAATTATTGTTACTATTTAAACCTAAAAGTCCATCCTTAAGCATTTATAAAGTAATACCAAAAATCCTGATAGTACATAATTGAAATTCAATTGCAAAAATTCAAAAAGTTTGAGTAAATATAAACATCAATCCATATTTTGAAAGATAGTTTACAAAACATCTTTAATGGCAGTTTTACCTAGGAAAAGCTTTAGGAATACCTCTCCGAAAGTGGTTCATAAATTTTTGGTTCCATTCAGAAAATTTTCACCACAAAAATACTTGCGATAAATTTAGGATAGGTGATATTATTTCATTCATTTTTACAGAATAATCCAAATATATATCAAATGTAGTTAATAGTTTAGAACTTTTATTTATGTATGTTTTAACAAATGCACATGTCAAGTTTATTACAGTTATATCTAACAAATAATAAGAAGATATTAATGTATTTTGGAAATATTTAAATATATAGCCATTAAAGATAAATTTAAGAAAGTATGTAAATAAATTAGGTAGACTCAAAGCAAACAAATTATGTCTCCTTACAAAATCTATTGTATGTAAAATTATGTTGAATTGACCACTTCAATTTTAATACACAAGAAATACAAAAACAATAGATGAAGGACAGGCATTTTCCACATTTATTTGGAATTTACTTTGACAATAACCTTAATGTTGAATGGAAAACAATGCTGATTTCAGCTGGCAATGTACCATCTTCTCAACGCTTTATTACTTTATTGATAGGAATGATTTTATTTCATCAAATTTTGTCCCTATGACATAGTTACTCGACATGTCCTTAGTCTAGCAGTCACTATTATCAACCTCAGGAAAATTTTATGCATCTCTCTTGACAATGGTTTTCAGTAAGGAAGCGTTAGTAAAGATTATATTATAAAAATCAGACATCTAAAAAAATTCTTGGACAAATTTCAGCATAATTTCTCAACACTTGACACAAATAAAACAGCCTTTAGGCAGAGGCACGCCTTTTAATTGCCCCAGGGAAGAGAGAAGCCACGCTCAAAAGGAACTCTTCCTTTGGGACTGCATCCGAGAGTGACAGACAAATCTTTTATACCAGCTAAAAAAAAAAAAAAAAAATCAGAGAGCTCCTGCTTATACATTCACACTTAATAAATCCAATTTTATTCCTATCCCTATTAAAACAAGAAAAAATCCCCTGAAGCTTTTACTCCTCACCTTCTTCACTTTTCAATGTCTTTATTTTAGACTTCCATTTAGATTTCTGGATAAAGTTCAGCTTCAGCTAATTTAGTCTGCAGTATTTACAAAAAAATTTCTTCCAATACATCAACACACAAAGTATGTTTGTAACATTCAATACACCCCACTTATTCTCTAGCCCCTGGGTACTGGTACTACCTACAATTTTTTTTTCCCCTAAGAGATGTTGCTAGATAAGTTTTCTTATCATCACAATGGATACTTATTTTTTTCCTAACTTATGATCAGCAACTATATTTTACTTTAAATACAACCTTTTTGCAACTTAAATAAGCAAGAATATATGAATACATTTACATTGGGGAAAGAAAATGACAAACTGTTCTATTCATTCACTACACAAATATATATTGAGCATCTATTTTCTGACAGAATGTTTTAGATTCTTGAGATACATCAAAACAATCATAAAACTTGCTTACCTTGGGGCATATAGGACATGGCAGGATAAATAAATTGTTCAATGAGGATAGGTAGAACACTGTGAGAGTTTGTATTTAAAAAAAAAAAAAATTGTAGCAGGAAGTTCCCAAGAGTGTTTTGACAAAACAGGAACATGAGATGATTTATATTGTTAGACAATCTTTCCAGATCCTCTGTGGCAGGAGTGAAAATGAAGAAAGTGGCAAGGAGACTATTACAAAGGTCCAGGTATCAGGTAATGGTGATAATTGTGATCATTAGATAGTAGACTACAAGGTTGAGTGGGGGCGATCATATGAAGTGGCCAGACTTAGTAGGTCAGTGTAGAGAGTAATTCCTTAAAATGTTAAATTAATGTCTTATGAATATATTTACCTCTAATAAATGTGTGAAAATTTAAGTAGTACCCAAATTACCAAATAAAGGAATATTTTAAGCTAAATATTGATTAACTAGAATAGTTAAAATAATAAATATGAGCCATATAAAATAATGTTGTTATAGGTTTTAATGGAAAAATTAGTCATTAGTTTTCCATTATGAACATAGTGTAATATTAATAAGTGGAAAAAAAAGAACTAACAATCAATTATTTTTGAAAACAAGTATTATCTTCAAAGTATTAATGGAGTTATTGAAAATGACCAAAATATAAGTTAACACTTTGATAACTTTGTGTTTATAAAATATATCTGTGTACATGGTCAAATAATATTCAAAGACTAAACTTCTTCAAAATCCCTAACTCCTTTCAAAATACACAATTTTAGCCTATTAAAATGTTCTTCATATTATGTGGTAAGAATAACAAAGGAATAGTTTTATGTGTTCAACAACATCAGTACAACAATACCAACTATTTCTTACCTTAAAATTTAGGAGACTGAACCCAAAAGACACAATAAAGATTGAAGCAAAAATAAGTATATTAACTTACTCCTCTATTATTAAAAAGACTATGTGGGATTGTGAGCAATTACTTGGAATATATTAGTAACCTGGAATAAATCCCCACTCCTCAAAAATGACACTTGCTTAAAATGTTAAAAAGTTTGGCCTTCTACTTTCTGTAATATATTTTTTATTAACCTAAACTTCTATATGTTCCAGACATTTCACTTTTAGTTATCTATATTCACACAAAGATTTCTACACAAATTTTCACAGCTTTATTTTTAAAAGCCCCAAATTGTAAGCAATCCAAATATCCATCAACAGGTGAATGAATAAACAAATCATATATCCATAAAATAGAATACTATTATATTAAGAAATAAAAAGTTCTGTTGATAAACCCCAAAATGTCAATAAATCTGAAAACAAAAACCAGCGAATAAAAAAGAAAAGCAGACAAAAATGAGTACATAATGTAAGATTCCACTTATATAAAATACTAAAAAAAAAAACAAAACAAAACACATCTACAATGACAGAAAGGAGATTAGTAGTGTGGGGAGGAGAGTAGGAAAGAGCCTGTAGGAATTACAAAAGAGAATATTTTTGGGGTAGGTGGGTATATTCATTAATTTAGTTTCAGTGTATGTTTCAAGGGCTCATGCATATATTAAAATTTATCAAATTGTACAATTTAAATATGCATTTCTTATTGTAGCTCAATTAAACCTCAGCAAAAATATTAAAATGAGTCATGAAACAGCATGTTAAATAATACCAAATGGAAGAACTTATAAATGGAGTAATAGAAGGAATTATGAATAACAAATGACCATATTAATTATAAATTTATATATAAATTGCTGCTATATTAAATCATATTAAATAGCAATCTTCATTATAATACTATATATTTATTTCATTTCAGATTATTTTGTTTTATTTTTGCTTATGTTTTGACTTTTATATCTGCTTAATAAACTAAATATGGGATAATTAACAAGCATTTTTAGAATGCTTTCAAAATTCTGGAATCAGTAAATAAATGAAGTATGAATACAAACCATTTGGGATTTTAAAAATATACTCTACTCACCTGGTTTTATGTATTTAAATAAGTGACAGACAATATAAATATAATGCACAAATGCCTTACTTAGTATACTTATGTTACCTTATTACTACCTTAACCTTATTATTAGCAAAATATTTTATAAAAATCAAGTTAACTCTCATCAATAGGACTCTATTCAGCTATCCATAAGATATTTGAGACATTTGTCTAAATATAAAAACTTAAGTTTACTTGCTTTTGATGGAGTATCTACACTGAAAAGTTTTAAAAAACAGCATCAGAAAAGGCAATGAAAAGTGAATTATAGTTTCCAGGAAGATACAATAACCTTTGCATTTTAATAATAACCATGTGATTAATGCCAGAACTATATTATAATTCATACCTATCTTCTTGGATATTTTAGCTCTACCTGACTTGATTAAAGAAAACTTAATAAAACATTGAATAAGGAGTGGAGAGACAATCTATAATCAGAGTTGAATCATTTTCTGATGCACTTCATCCCAGATTCTTACTAGTTTATTCCTTAAAGCATATTTACTGATATACTACTGATAAAAAATTCATTTTATTTAGTAACAAATCTGTTATATATCATCACAGATTATGAGAAAAATCTTTTTCAGGCATTACGTATACATTTCTGAAACAGTATCTGTATCTGATAATGCTAAAAATGTGGAAACTCATGTTAAATTGAATATATAGTGTCAGATGTGAATAGAATATTTCATAATGAGTATTATAAAATTATAACAAAAATGCAAAACATTAATCACTCTTTATTCCACCTGTGGAAATACACATAATATAATATTAGCCACAACTTATCTGAGAAAACAGCCAAAAAACAAAAAAACAAGAACTTAAATTATAAAAAGTAAAGTTTCTGTTATATAGAAGAATTTCCTTATTCTGAGTGGTGACAATAATAGAATAATTAGACTCTGTTTTTTTTTCATGAGAGAAACCTCAATGAATTGAGATGGGAATGTTTTCTCCTATCTCTACCTTAGATGTTATATTTTTGTGTGTGTGTGTGTGTGTGTTTTATTTTTTTTTTCTTTTACTTTTATTTCAGCATATTGTTGGGGTACAGATGTCTAGGTTACGCATGTTGCCCTTGGTCCCCCCCCCAAGTCCGTGTTTCAAATATGTCCATCCTTCGGGTGGTGTGCATTACACTCCTTGTGTATACAAATACCCGTCCCCTCCTCCCTCCTCCCCCCTCCCCCCGCCCCCCTCTCCCCTGCCCAACATCCAATAGATGTTATTCTTATATGTGCATTTATGTGTTGATTAGTTAATACCAATTTGATGGTGAGTACAAATGGATCCCGTTCTTCTGCTCTTGTGGTGCCCCACTTTGGATAAT
>CAUYRB010096477.1:0-17626 GCA_963574695.1 Propithecus perrieri | reverse complement strand
AATTTTTTCTACATATATTTTTAGCTGTCCAATTAATTTCTTTCCATTTTTTGGTAGAGACGGGGTCTCGCTCTTGCTCAGGCTGGTCTCGAACTCCTGAGCTCAGAATGATCTGCCCGCCTCGGCCTCCCAGAGTGCTAGGATTACAGGCGTAAGCCACCACGCCCGGCCCTAGCTGAGAGTTTTGATGGTCTCTACAAAGTATTTCTTTCATGAAAAATCAAAAACAACAAAAACAGGAGTAGGCCAACCAGCGATTCATAGCAAAGTCCCAAGTTACCGTAAAGGAACAAGCAGACACAGGGAGTAGCCTAGATGCCTCTCTCTATGTCTCTCTGTATCCAACATGCAAGCCACCTGATCCTGCCATTCATTTCCAAATGCATTCACTTCTTTCCACATGCATGTCATGATTTTTATCTAATGAATGGGCAGGTCCCAAAACCTCTGCTTCCTACAGTGGGCATTGTTTGTATAGACAATGTGATTAGTGGATTTGGAGCTTAGTTATTTTACTAAGTTTTCATTTTGAAGGAAAAAGCAAGATCTTTTACTTTTAAAAAAAAAATGTAGAAGATATGGTTTCTGGTATGACAGAAAGAGTATCAGATTTCTTTCCACAAGGATATTAAAAAATGATGAAACAGAAACTATTTGAGCCTGGCCCTTTCCCCCTTTAGTTGCTGGCTGTAGGCAAGTCTCATGTGCTCCCTGAAGAATGGAAATGATAACAAAAGAAACGCATCTACCTCACAGGGCTATTGTGCAGGTCAAATAAAAGTAGTGACACTGTAACCCAATTCACTTTTCTAAACAAATGTTTTCTAAGCACCTAGTACATGACATGCCTAGCACTATCGTAGATACTGTGCTTACAGCGGGTGAAGAAAAGGTCAAATTCCCTGCCCTCATGGACTGACAGAAGCATTCGAATAGGGAGACAAGGAAACAACAAAGACACAACACACATATACCTGTATATACGTGTGTGTAGTATTTATGTACAATTTCAAATCATGGGACCTGCCATGGGAAAGGAATCGGGCACTGTCCTCTGAGCACTGCTGACTGAGAGGAGGGCGGCCAGGGGAGATCTGGGCAGGGCAGGGATAGCCCATGGTGAGTGCAGGGAGAACGGAAGGGAGGAGGGGTGGAGCAGCTAGGACAAGGGAGACAAAGGAATCAGGCCAGGCCAGACAGGTAGGCAGGGGCCAGGTCGCCTGTCAGAGACCATGTCAGGAGTCTGAATTTTATTTTAATTAGAATAGGTGCTATGGTGGTTGGGATTCTTATTGCAAACAAGGGAAGACTCTAGCCCATTTAAGAAGAAGAATTGATGGGAAAGAAGTTGAAAAGCTCACAGAACCGGCAAGAAGGCTGGTGAATCAGGCTTGGAAAATGAGCAAGCACCCGGTGAGGCTGGGCATTCTGCAGAACAGGCAGAATGGTCTCCCAGAAGCAGGGCCGAGGGGCGTGGCTGCTGCCACCAGCGTGGACTCCAGCATGTCACCTCCAGCCCACCTGCAGCACACACTGGGGCTCAGGGCAGTGCCTCCAACCTTCCTAACAGCCTTCCTTGGGTAAAGGAAGAGCCTGTGACACTGGGCTGCCAAACTTTAGACGTCTGTGCCCATAAGGTGCCCCTGGGGTGTTTTAAGCGTAACTGAACTACAGCTGCACTGGGCTGGGCCTTCTTCACTGACCACAAGTCATTTTTCCACTTGCAGACAATGAACTGAAAAAGAAGAAAGAAACTAGCTATGGGTACCTCGTTCATACCAATAGCACAAACGACACACTGATGGTCTTGACATTTTCTTGTTCTAAGACTAAACGTTATGACAAAGCTGTATTTAAAAATATTGGATATTGTAGAATTAAGACACAGCTTATTCAAAACAGAAGCTTGCTTACCTATTGCAGAGGTACCGTGTTCTGTTAAAGGAAGTCCCAGACTCGTGGTGAGGAAGCACGTTTGTCACAGCTGGGCGTCTTCCTCCCTGGGGTGTGACTCACTCGCATTCTTGGCAGCCAGGTTCAAGTTCGGAAGAATATTTATTTTAATCAATTTCTTTCACAACTCTAAGCCCTGAGAAAAAGCAAACGAGTAGGCATGTGTTGAATGTGGAAGACATTTGAAAATGTCCAGCAATGGGGAAGACGGTGACGCTAGCGCACACACAGCTCTGCCCAGGGAGAGCCACAGCCAGCCAGCATCCCAGGCGACATTACAGGCCAAGGGAAAAGAACTTTTAACTGGCATCGATTCAGGACAATTACATTGCAGGAGACCAGAAATAGTTACCAAATAACTTCTGGGAGTGGTTCAAGTAGTGGAGTAGTAATATGAAAACAATTGAGATGTACGTATTATTTAAACAACAGTGATTGGTATTTTAACCTGGAAACCAGAAGTTTTCAATCCTGGCTGCACATTAGAATCACCTGGGAAATTAAAACAACAACAACAATAACAGCAACAACTACGGAAACAAAAACCTACAAGGAATGCCCTGGGGCAGCAGCTTCAGGAGCTCCCCAGGCGACATGCAGCCAGGCCTTGGGTCACCCCAGAGCCTCGTGCTCACTGACAGTCGAGCTCTGAAACTCAGAATCCAGGCAATTCTGTGTAAGGCTCGTTATTCACGCAGTTTTGAGTTCAAAGAATTTTTAAGACTCAGTACCAGATCCAAGTTTTGCTTGATCTATTCTGGTGCGTAGCATTACTTACATGCCTCTAATTTTTTGTGTGTTGTTTTTTCACAAATTTAACACATTGGCTGACACACTAGAAAAAAAATTTTTTTCCTTGGGGCCACAGTGTTTTATTATGAAAATAGAATAAAAACTTTGAAAACAAAATAATCTTTTGTAATTTAATGAAAAGTTTGTTGTTTTTTCTTGTTTTCTGTGCGTTGAGTTATATGCAACTTGAAAAATAGTTCCCTTGGCCCTCAAGATGAAGAGACATGTGAGTTATATATGCTTCATGAGGCCCCAGGCTCAAAACTCAGGAGAGTTAAATACAACTCACGTGGCAGTTAATATATTACATTTTAATTGCCTGTCCTTAAAAAAATTAAGCCTTGAGAATTTGTAAAAGATATGTTTCTCTTCGTATCCATAATCTTTAGGCTTCTAATAACATCTGGTTTGTAACTCAGCTTAATTTTTTTCTCTGCTAAGGTATAAAGGTATATAACTGTGAATTTGTCATTTATACTGAGGGTGTGAATTGGGTGTGATTGGGCAGCAGCTGGGACCCTACAGTGGACTGTTTGTCATTCTTCAGGACAAAGGGAAGGACAGCAGCCAGCGCTTCCTGCTTTGCACTCACACATGTGCTGGGGCTTACGGAGGAAGCTGACGGGGGGTCCCAGATGCCTCCAGTGGGTGGACTGTGCCCAGCCTGCTCACGACTACACAAGCTGCCACTCTGGGCAGAGCCAAAGTGGTGGGCAGACGCCCGCTCGGCCAGTTCTGTGGGCTC
Source organism: Propithecus perrieri (assembly GCA_963574695.1). NCBI lineage: Eukaryota > Metazoa > Chordata > Mammalia > Primates > Indriidae > Propithecus > Propithecus perrieri. Next base: position 14,136 of record CAUYRB010096477.1, on the reverse strand, counting down.
TGCAACAATTACAAACTTCCGAACCTTAGCTTCCCAGCTACAGAAAGGGAAAGCCTCCCAGAGGGAACAGGGACTACAACTAGTCTTGGTAGTAAATGTACTTAAGGGTCCCAGTAAGGCCACCTCCAGGGAGTGTAGGTGGGTCGCCTGTCGGGGTGGGGCGCAGGCAGTTCGTGGACGGGCAGTTCGTGGACAGGCGCAGTGAAACCCCGGCCTGTGGGCGCGGCAGGGGCTTTCCACAGGAAGAGGGAGTATAATTCAGAGAGCCAATTCCTGATTATAAAGGTCTTTTTATAGGGCATGCTAGACATTTGAGGCTTTCTCTCCTTTTTTAAAAAATCTTCAACCACCTTTATCTCCATTACCTTCCTCGGAAGCCTGGGAACCATATTTCCCAGACCCTCTTGCCTCCTGGGTTCTAGGATTTTCCTTCTGCCAAGGACAGGTACTCGCACATTATTTGACAGGCAAAGGAATGCAGAAGCCAGCAGCAGTGGTCCATGTGAGGACTCAGCACATCTGAGGCTCTGCAGCCTCCAGGCGTCCCTGTGAGGCTCTGCCTCCTGCTGCTGCCTGTTTGATCATCGTGGGGGTGTCTGATCAGGGAGCAAGTGGCAGCGATTTCCTGAGTCCCTCTCCCACAGCTGCCTTGATGAACCTGGAGCCTAATACCTGCTTCCCTTCACTTTTGCTCCTGTCGACCTTCCAGTGGTTTTTTTAAGTATCTGATTCCGTAAATTAAATCCCTTGCTGCTCAAAATTTGTAGAATTTTTTTCCAATTCAACACTGATAAAGTATTTGGTGCCAAAAGTGGCCTCAGGAAATAATCCTCAAAGGTGGGTGTCTTAGTCTGTGTGGGCTGCAATAGCAGAATACCTTAGACTGTAAGTTATAGACAGCAGAGTTTGTTGCTCACAGTTCTGGAGGCTGCGAAGTCCAACAGCAAAAGGCCGGATAATTCAGTGTCTACTGAGGGCCTGTTCCCCACAGATGGCACCTTCTATGTGTCTTACGTGGCAGAAGGGCAAAAAAGGGCAAACAAGCTCCCATGGGACTCTTTTATAAGAGCACTAATCCCATTCATGAGGGTTTCACCCTCCTGACCTTGTCACCTCCCAAAGGCCCTACCTCTTAATATCAACACATTGGGGGTTCGATTTCAACATATGAATTTTGGGGGGCACTAACCTTCAGACCATAGCAGTGGGGTTCTGGGGGTTTGAAGGCAGTGACAAGCTCATCTTTGTGGCAGTGGGATCTGGAGGTGCAGAGCATGCCGTGACCACACAATGACTCCAGTTTTCGGGTGTGCCAGGAATAAAGGCAGCACTTTGTGAATACAGGTGGCCACTGGAAGAGACTCAGTGATGGGAATGGTGCCCACGAGGATTGGAGAGTGAGCTTGCCTACTCAGGCTGCATGGAAAGCTTACATAAAGAAAACTTTTCCTCGTTAGTATAGTGGTAAGTTAAAAAAAAAAAAAAGAAGAAGAAGAAGAAAAAGAAAACTTCATGCTCAGGGCTGATAATTTTCAACTCAAGGCATAGTCAGAACCAGAGATCTTCAATAACTGCCTTGAAAGAACTTCTTGTTTCTTGTGGCTGCAGAGCCAATACCACCCGCCCTCAAAAAGACCCAAAGATTGAACCTGTGTATTGCAGAACTACAACATACATCGAATTTACAGCCTTGCCAGGTGTCCTGTAAATTTGGGGACTTGATGGAGAAAGAGAGGGACTCTATGATTCAGAATGGAGGTATTCAGGTGCATTTGGATGAGTGTTACTACTCTGAACCTCTCAACCCACTGATTATTTCTTGCCAGCAAAAGCAGCCTTTCCTGTCTTGTCTGAGGATACGCACTCCCCCATTGCTCGAAGACCCTGAGTAATCTCTTCACAGCCTGATGCATTTTAAGGAAATGTTGATTTTCTGCAAGATCTAAGCCCATCTCCTCATTTCCTTTAGACCATAATTACACTCAGCCACCCCCAGGGGCCAGGTTCAAATCTGATCCATGAAGGACAAGAGAGCTACACCCTGAGGGGACTGTGAGATGTTGGTGGGAAACTGGAAGCGTTCACAGTCCCCCAAATCCTTCCTGGGGAGCCCCGATATTCTCATGAACAGGTCTGTTTGGCCAAGCACCAGCAATGCCCCTGGACGCCTGATGGCCAAGCTGTAGGAAGGTCCAAGGCAAAGGGGCAAGCATGCCTTGGCCATGGCGCTTCATGCTCTGTCTAGTATGAAGGATTCAAGTACCTCTTGTGCTCTAATTGTTCCATAGTACTTGGTAGAACAGCTCTTTCATCTGTACTTTTTAGACCCTCCTGCTCTCCATAGAATCAAAAATGAGTCCAGAGAAACTATGGAGGAGCCTGATGGGAGGGATGAACAGTGTCAATCACTACTCCCTCAGGTGACCAACACTTCCTTCTGTATTTCATCAAATTTAAGACCCACCATTGTGAGATACATCGTTATTCCATGGGCCACTAAAAGGGGGAAAATGTTGCCAGCTATAATTGTAAGATGCCATCAATTGTAAGACAGTCCTTATCCAGAAGTGTTAAGATGGGAAGGAAGACAAACAAACAAACAAACATGTCTTCAAATCAGCAGAAAATAGTAAATCAAACTCCCTAGGCCTGGCTCCTCCTCCGCTCAGAATTCCTTGGTTCCCAGGCGGTAGCTTCTTTCTCAGACAAATAATCTGACACATTCCTCCAGCTCACAGGTCATGCCCAGGCAGCAGATTCCTGCCTCTTCAACCAGAGAGCCCTGATTTCAAAAGATTTTTTTTTCAAAGATATAGGGGAAGGTCTGTAATATGATATATAAAATATATTAGCAATAATGTAAGAAAATGCATAGAAAAAACTGGAAACATATTCTAAGAAAAGTATTTACAACATTGACAAAGGGTTAATATCTTTAATATGTAAAGAATTCATAAGAAAATAGGTAACTCCAATAGAAAAAGAATAGAAAAAATTATTGAATTCATCCATTTGACAAATACGTATTAAACATTTACTGTGTTCCAGGCTCAGTATAGGCTCTGGGGGTGTTCGGCAAACAAATCAGAAAAGAAGATCTCCGTCCCAGTGAAATTTATAGTGCTATAAAGAAGACAGGCAATGCAAAGAACAATCAATACGTGAGTAATAGATTGTTAGAGAGTGATCACTGCTGCAGAACAAGCAGGGTAGGGGACTGCAGTGCTCGGCTGGGTGTGGGTGCTGCACTTTCGAAGGGGGACATTTGAGTAAAGATGTGAGCAGGATGTGGACTGAGCCATGCAGACATCAGGGAGGACCTTTCAGGGGAGGAAAGGCGTGTAGGTGGAAAAACAGTCCCCAAAGATGTCTGGGCCCTAGCCCCTGGATCCTGTGAATACATTATGCTACGTGGCAGAAGAGACTCTGCACGTGTAATTAAGGTTAGCGGCCTTGAAACAGGGAGACTAGCCTGGGTTAACCAGGTGTGCCCAGTCTAATCCCAGGCACCCTTAAAGCAGAGAACTTCCTCCAGCTGGAGTGGGAGGGGTGCGGCAGGAGAAGCTAGAGAGATGCTGAGTACGAGAAGGGTGGACGCGCTATTGTTGGCCTGAGAGGGACGGGGCCACGTGCGGGGACCAGAGAGAGGTCTGCGGGAGCTAAGAGCACCTGCTCCCAGCTGGCAGATAGCAGAAAGCAAGGACATCACTCCTAGCACCGAGAGAAGCTGATTTGGCTATCAGCTAAATGAGGTTGGAAGCAGATTCCCTCCAGCGCCTTTGCTGGGTCCAGTTGGCCGACACCTTGATTTCAGCCCAGTGAACCCTAGAGTGAGGAGCCATCAGCACGCTTGGGCTTCTGGGTGGGGATAATGTATCTGTGTTGTTCAAACCACTAAGTTAGTGGCGATTCGTACTGCAGCAATAGGAAACTAACAGAGAAGGAATAGGGCCAGTGCGAAGACCCACCGCAGAGTGAGTGCACACCTGGTGGGGCCCGCGACCCCCTGGGAGGCCAGTGGGGCTGGGGGGAAGTGAGCGAGGAGTTGGCCTGTCAGGAGACAAGACACGAGGAGGCCAGGCCATGGGCAGGTCGCCAGCCTGGGAGTGCCATAAGGACTTTGGCTTTTACTCTGAAAGAAACTAGAAGCCATCTCAGTGCTTTGGAAGGAGGAATGGCTGATCTGACTTACATTTTAGAAGGCTCACTCGGACTGTGTGTTTAGATCACAGGGAAGCAAGTGTGGGAACAGGAGACCAGTTAGCGGGGACTGTTGCAACAATTCAGAAAAAAATTTAAAACTGTGTGTGGATGGAATGATAAGATGTCTGATTTACTCCAGGGGGTTCTATAGGAGAAATAGGCTGGCCTTGTATCGACACGTTGAAGCTGGGTGATGGGAACACTGGCTTTATTATGCTCTTCTTCCTGCTTTTGGATACGTCTGAAAATCTCCACAATTAAAAATAATGCTGCACCAGATGCTACAACCCGACGCCCTATAAACTTCACAACGTATAGCCGATCATTAATCAACGTTATCCCTGTAAACCAGTGAGAGTTCCTGACAAACAACTTCATACCAGCCCACTCCCTGTCCCCCTGTTTTGCCTTTAAAAACCTGCTTGTAACAAAGGCCAAACACAGTCATATCCAAGGTTAGTTTGGTCTGAGTCTTCTAGGCAGGTGTCCTCACTTTGGCTCCAGTAAACTTTTTAAATTATATTTTGTGCCTCAGCCTCTTCCTTTTAGGTCAACAAAGCACAGTGGTTATTTTAAGTATGTCTTGAGATAGACTTCTAAGAGCAAGATAGAAAATTCCCAAAACTTGGTCCACATTACAGAGCAGAACCTGTACTTTCTTCCCCGTACTTTTTGCTATGGTCTGAATGTTTGTGTTCTCCACCCCTCTCCCGCAGTTCATACATTGAAACCCTAACCCTCAGTGCCATGGCAGTAGGAGGCAGGGCCTTTGGGAGGTGGGTGATTAGATCATTCGGGTGGAGCCCTCATGAATGGGATTAGTGCCCTTATGAGAAGGCCCCAGAGCCCCCGCCCCGCTCCTGCCCTGTGAGTTCACAGTGAGAAGGCAGCGTCTGTGGACCAGGACGTGAGCCTCAGCAAGCACTGAATCTGCGGTGCCCTGGTCTTAGACTTCCCACCCTCCAGTACTGTGAGAAATATATCTCTGTTGTTTATAAGTTATCCCATCTGTGGTATTTTGTTACAGCAGCCCAATGAACAAATGTACACTTTTCTTCATTTTCTGAAGTGTTTTTACAATGAATATATATTACCATTATAATAATTTTCTTTCAGAAAGAATCAAGGTTGTATTAGTTTGCCAGGGCTTCAGGAAGAAAGTACCACCACAGCCTGGGTGCCTTAAACATTTATTCTCTCATAGTTCTGGAGGCTGAAAGTCCAAGATCAGAATGTTAGCAGGATTGGTTCCTTCTGAGGCTGTGAGGAGACTCTGTTCCAGGCCTCTGACCCGGCTTCTGGCGGTTCGCTGGTACTCTTCAGTGTTCCTTGGCTTGTGCATACATCACCCTAATCTCTGCCTTCGTCTTCACGTGGCACTGCCCGTGTGTGCCTATCTCTGGCCAAATTTCGCCTTCTTATAAGGACACGACTTATATTGGATTAGGGCCCACCCCTAATGACCTCAGTTTACCTTGATTACATATATAAAGACCCCATTTCCAAATGAGGTCACATTCCAAGGTTACTTGGGAGTTAAGACTGCAGCCATTTAGGGGTCACAGTTGGACCCATAACAAAGATATTTCCTTAAAACAAGAAAAAATGATAAACTTCTAAAATTTAAATGTCAGAAACTTGTGGAATTTTAAACCTGTGCATAAAGGGAAGGCATTTCCCTAAAAACATGAACTCTTCAATAAGTTTTCTTAAGGTTAATGCTTTTACTAACGTCTAAAGCTATCTGAGAAGATTTGGGCCACAAATTCAGGACAGCATGACAGTAGAGCACATCTTGCTGGAAGATGCTTTTCCATTTGCTTTAATTCTCCACCACTTATGCTTCCTGGGCCTAAGGTATTGGCTCCTCTTTCTCTGGGGAGAACCTGGTCAGGTCACCTCCCAGAAGGGACTTTCTTCTGTCATGGGAGCACCTAGATGTCCGAGAAGCTGAAAATCCTTCCCGGCCACCACACATTCCCCCTGCGCCACAGGGAGGAAAGGCTTCCTTTGTAAGAGTTGCTTGACCTCATTAATGCTTTGGGGTGTTCTTTTTTTAAACTTATTTTTGTATCCTGTTGTTAAATGAAATGTAACCTCCCTCTGTGCAGAATGGAAGAAGTAATTACTCTGTTTTTTAATCAGAAAACCTAGAATTTTTCTGGCAATTATGCAGTCGTTGACATGGCTTAGTGACTTTTACACAATCCTTTGCTATTCTTTATATGCTTGCTTTGTCCTGAAGTAATTCCAGTACTTGGATTTCCGCGGTGCTGCTACATTGGCGTATGCGTGGCCTGTTTGCTCACTGCAGGAGGGTGGTGGGGTTCCTATTCTTCTCCTCCCGGGCTTTGTTGGCCATTCACACACCACCAACTTTTCCACATTGCCTGCCAGGCGGGTGCCCGATGCCACCTGGAAAGAAACCTTTTCTCATAGTCTCTGATCCTAATCTACAGGCGAATCCTGCCCAGAAAGTGGGGAGTGACACGACATTTATAGAAAAGAGAGAAAAGCTAAAATTGGAGGAGGTGCTAGAAACTGCCAGTGAGCTTTGCAAAATAAACAATTAGGTTTTGTTGGGAGGCAAGTGAGCAGACAGAGGCTGGGACATCGCGTGGATGTCCAGGGGACACCCTCAGCGGGTGTGGGCTGCAGCCACTCCTGTGCTTCACCTTCCCCTACTCTCTTAAGTGGCAGCAGTTAGGCAACTGGAGGGCCTAGGTTTTCCGGCAAAGTCCTCTGTTCAAATGTTTTCTCCTTTTTATTCACTTTCTCACTAATCAGTAAACTTTTCAGCAGCAACGTCATTAACCACAACGTGCGTTGAGCTTTCTCTGAGCCAAGTGTGCTCAGCACTTTACGCGAATTGTTCCGTGTAATGCTCACAGCACCTCAGTGAGTACAACAAACACCACTGCTCTCCCGTGTTTTTCAGGCGAGGAGACTGAGTTGCAGGGAAGGGCACAGTGCTCCGCAGTGGCCCCAGATTCCCAGCAACACGGCCAGGCAGGGCCCTCCCGGGCGCTGGCGCTGAGGCTCTCCCGTGCGTTTGCTCCCCGAATCCTCACACTTTTACACTTGTTGTGTCTCTTCAGGAGGCAGGGAAACAGGCTCACTCACTTGCCCTAGATCACACAAGCTGGATTTGCAGCCGGCACCAGGCAGCCCCTCGCCAGGCCGAGAAGACTGGCCCAGCAGGTGGCCCCTGAGGCCCTCGCCAAGGGAGAGCTGCCCGGCTGAAGGCTGCATTAGCCGCTTGCTGGGAGCCAGAGAGACTGCGCTGAAACACTTTTTATGTTGTGCCTTTAAAAGATGCTTCATTTTCCAGAAGATATTCTTAACACTACACACATACACACACGCGCTCACGCACTCAGATGTCTGTCTTGAAATTGTCAGTATACGCACATTAACACGATCCATTTATTAACATGTCCGTCCCACAGAGAAACCGAGTGCACATCCACTTGTTTACTGAACAGGTGTTGTTTTGTATCGTTGCTTGGCGCTTTGGTGGTTCCTCAGCTCCGCCAGCTCCCGTCTCTGCCACCGGGGACCCCCCACTTGCCCCGAGCCTGGGCTTCTCGCCCTAAGGGTTCCTGGCATCCTAGGAGTCAGTGCCGAATGAGCGCCAGCTGCTCTGAGGAGCGCCCGGCCTGGAAGAGGACCTGACACATCACTTCCTTACTTTCACAGCAAAAATACTCAAGCATATTGAGCACGAATGGTATTTATTTAATACCCAAAATGAAAAAACATGTTTTTTAAAAAACACTATTAAACGTAATCTTTTCCCAGGACCTCATCTATAGGATTAAATGACCACTGATTGGACTCATCTTTCAAGACTTCTCTTCATGGTCAGTTATTTCCTTAAAATTTTTTCTTATTTTTGTGTTAAAATAATACATGTTAATTGTACGAAATTCAGAAAAAAATCAAGGTGAAAGCAGAAAATTTTTAAATTATCTATAATCCTATCAGGCAGTGATAACCACTGTCAATATTTTGCTGTTTTTCCTTTTATGTGAATACATATATACACATAAATATAAGTAAATAAATGTACAATGTTGTATAATATATAAATTTTCTAAAAATATGAAATGAAATTGTAACATTTGTTCGGTAATCTCTTTTTTAAAACTTTTCATTTGCCGGGCGCGGTGGCTCACGCCTGTAATCCTAGCTCTCTGGGAGCCCGAGGCGGGCGGATTGTTTGAGCTCAGGAGTTCGAGACCAGCTTAGCAAGAATGAGATCCCATCTCTACTAAAAATAGAAAGAAATTAATTGGACAACTAAAAATATATAGAAAAAATTAGCCGGGCATGGTGGTGCATGCCTGTAGTCCAAGCTACTCGGGAGGCTGAGGCAGGAGGATCGCTTGAGCCCAGGAGTTTGAGGTTGCTGTGAGCGAGGATGACTCCACGGCGCTCTAGCCTGGGCAACACAGTGAGACTTTGTCTCAAAAAAAAAAAAAAAAAGAAAAAGTTACAGAATTCAGTTCAATGCAAATATATACCAGCCATATTTAATTTAAACTATAGAAAATTATTAAGTGATTAAGTGATTTTCCACAGGACTGAGCTCAGCTTTTTTACAAAGCAACAAAAGAAGAGAGGAAAGGCACCGCCAGAAGTCAAGCCAGCAACCTGATTTCCCAGGAAATTAGTTCTTACTTGGCAAAGTACTGGCCTCTAAAGAAGAAAAACTCTGCAAAGAAAGATGAGACACATAAAACTCAAATATTCTGTAAAAAATATATGCTTTTCCCTTTGCTCGTAAGATCTCCAAAAGAGAATAATTAACACCTAATAAAAACATAAGGAAAAAATTAAAAGCCCAATTTAGAATTAAGCTTTCTATAAACAAAGAATAAGTTTCTTTCTTTCAAAATGCTAAATCTTACAAGTTGTAAGATTATATTTCTATTATTCTTAAAATTAATATCATGCCATTTCTAACTTTCAATTATTAATAGGATTATATGGAAAAGTAAACTTTAATATTAATTATAGTAATTATGGACGTTAAATATATTAAGGTTAACAAAAATACTTACAACTTTTCCATAACGTTTTTAGTTATCACTATAGAACATTTCCTTGAATTTCCAAATTAAAAAATTAAGCTTTAGTATTTGATCTTCCTTCAGAAAAAGGCTATGTGTAATAATCCAAAAGAAGAGTCTTCTTTCGATAAAAAGGGTGACAGGATAGGTGAATTAAAGAGGGGAAGGGAGAAAGGAACAAGTTATAACAGAGGCTTTTCTTCCATTAAGTCACATGTTTAAATCAAAGACTTCACCCTGATTTCCATTAAATGATCCAGCACTGAAGCTTCTGTAGAACTAATGATACGAGGTTGCCCAGTAGGCAGAGATATGGCAGTCAGGTATAAGGTAATGCAAGGATGAAATTATACAACCTGTAAACTTAAATCAGTGGGTTCATTTATAACCTATTCTTGAAATGCTAAATGGCTTCCCTCATTAATATGACCCCTAACTGCCACACTAGACCAAAAGATCAACAAATTGCTACTTGGAAAAAATTGTAACAATAACAAAGCAGAAAAATTTTTTTAAACTTTGTAATAAACCAATAAACAAAAAGTAAAGGTCTCAACAAATGGTGCTGGACAACTGGATGTCCACATGCAGTAGAATTAAGTTGTGCCCCTTCCCCACAACACACACAAAAATTGCCTCGAAATGGATCATAGACTTAAATGTAAGAGCTAAAACAGTTCATGACCTTGGATAAGGCAACAATTTCTCAGATATTATACCAAAAGTACAAACAAAAAAACTTTATCAAAATGAAAATTCTTGTGTGTCAAAGGACAAAAGAAAGTGAAAGCCCACAATATGGGAGAAAATATTTACAAATCATGTCTGATAAGGGACTTTTATCCAGAATATATCAAGAAATTTTATATCTTATAACTCAATAATAAAAACAATCCAATTTTTTAAATGGGCAAAGGATCTAAATAAACACTTCTTCACAGAAGATATACAAATGACCAATAAGCATATGAAAAGATTCTTAACATCATTCGCCACCAGGGAAATGCAAATCAAAACCACAATGAATTTCTACTTCACACCCACTAGAATAGCTCAAATCAAAAAAAACAGAGAAGCGGTGCCTGTAGTCCCAACTACTCAGGAGGCTGAGGTGGGAGGATCACTTGAGCCCAGGAGTTCCAGGCTGCAGTGAGCTATGATTGCACCACTGCACTCCAGTCTTCCTGGGCAACAGAGCCAGACCCTATCTCTAAAAAAAATAAAAAATAAAAAAAGAGATAATAACAAATGTTGCTAAGGATGTACAGAAAGAACCCTCATGCTGATGGGAATGTAAAATGGTGTAGCTGCTTTATAAAACCTCAAAAGAGTTACTATATGACCAGGAAATTCCACTACTAGGTATATACCCAAAATAAATGTAAACATTTGTCCACATAAAAACTTGTACATGAATGTTTATATCAGCTTTATCCGAATAGCCAAAAACTGGAAATAATCCAATGTCTATCAGCAGGAGAAGAGATTTTAAAAATTGTAATATATCCATATACTACTACTCAAGCAAGAAAAAAGAATTACTGATGCAAAAAAAAACATGGATAAACCTCAAATTAATTAGAGTGAAAGAAGCCAGACACCCTTTCTCGAAAATGAATATACACTACATGATTCTATTTATATAAAATTCTAGAAAATGCAAAGTAACCTATAGTGACAGACAGCAGATCAGGGGTTGCCTCTGGGAGTGGAAAGGGAGAAATGGATTACTAAGAGGCACAAGGAAACTTTTGGAGTGATGATTACATTCCTTACCTTAGTTGTAGTGTATACATATGTAAAAACTCATCATACTGTACACTTTAAGTATGTGCAGTTGCACTATATGTCAATTATACTGGAATAAAGCTATCAAAAATATGTATATGCCATGATGGGCAAAGAAAAGTGTACTAGTTTTTCTTACCCAAACATGCCATTTCAAAAACAAGTGAAAAAAAGCAAGCTGAAAGCTTTAAAGTATGACAGAAGTCAAAATATTTAACTGACCCTCATATGGTAATAGCTGAATTTTCAGGTTCCATTGATGGTGCAAATAGTCAAAAAACTAACAAAAGCTACTCTAAATTCAGTATAGCCTTTAAAATAAAGATTTTTTTCAAATATATATACATACACGTTTAGAACATAATACTTTAGACTACACATTTGATGAACATAATAGATATGAGAACTCTTAGACTAACTGCAGAAAACATCCACCCAAATCCAACGATTTGCAGGTAACAAATTGAGAACTATTCATAAAGATATTCAATGCCAAGGAGATTCAATACAGTACTTAAATAGTAGCTTAAATAAAACAGAGGTCAAACCCAACGAAAATTTTATCTAATAGGTTCCATAACTATACTTTTTTTTTTCCTGGCTTCCTCATTTGTACATAGCTATACTTCATAATCCAAAAGAATTTAGAGATTAGCTGTAACACCACTAACCTGGGTGTAGATAATTAAGAATTTACTATGACTTAGAGGCAAAAATACAGCAGAATTAAAATAAAGATTCAAGTTTTTCTACAGATGAACTAGACTGAAAATATGACAAAGCCAAGAAGAATTCAAGATTCCTTTTCAGGTCTAAATGAAGTTTAAGTTTCACAGTACAATTTAATATAAATGACTCTTTTATGATCCATATAAAAATGATTTTACTTCCTATCTGCTTCATTAAAAAGCTGGATCCTTACAAGAACAGCTAAATTTACATGAGCTAAGCACTATGTCAAATTGTTTAACTTTACATGGATTATCTCATATAATCCTGAAAGTGATTTATTTTGCAGATGACAAAACTAAAGCTAAGAGAGTTAACTTGCCTAAGGAACTACAGCTGAATTTGAACTCAGGCAATAGTTGTTTATTTTACCATACCATCTCCTTTAGTTAATGATGTCACAAACTGCTAGCTCCCAATCATTCATCAGTACATTTATGTACATCAGAGAATGGCAAAAAAAAACAAAAAAAAAAGTTATGACCGCAAAAAATTTACAACTTTACGAAGAAATGAAATCTAATATCACAAAATAACTTTTTAAAAAATCCTCAATATGACAAAATACTGAACTGTATGGTTTCTAAAATTAGTTGAGAATATTACCAAAAGATATTAAGAAACGAACAGCATTTGATGTAACGTGTTAATGTTAACATTTTTAGAAATGACCAGTCATGTAAATGAACACTTATAGTTCATTTTCTTGCCTTGCATTTTCTTGCTATATTTTCAGTATAGCATTTGGGACTGCTGTCCTTGCAAGAGTAAGGAAGACTTACTTGGCTATTATAGAAGTATTCCTTCATACTACCAAAAATACATTATTTTCAAAAATAAGAATGAATCAACTGTTTAAAATAATCATTCAAAAATTATTGCGTCTGTAGTCTCAACTACTGAGGAAACTGAGGTGGGAGGATTGCTCGAGCACAAGAGCTCACGACCAGCCTGGGCAATACAGCAAGACCTTGTTTCTAAAAAGAAAAAAAAAATTATATCATTGATGAGATTTAAAGTGCATTACATCATAAATGTGATGGAAATTATACAGCTGCTTTTGTCAGGGACAATTTAAGAGATAATATAGCTTTTAACAGCTTTCTACAAATACAGAAAGATTTTTCTTTCACCTTTGACCACATCCTTAATTAAGGAAGGAAGAAGGTATAGGGCTTAACTTCTGAAATAAATCTACTTCTATTTGAATTGTGAAGAGAAACGTATTACCTCCAGGGAAAAATAAACTGACCCTATCTAGCATTCAGAATTAATTTAAAGTCATTAATAATATCATTAAATAGGCCAGGCACGGTGGCTCATGCCTGTAATCCTAGCACTCTGGGAGGCCAAGGTGGGTGGATCGTTTGAGCTCAGGAGTTCAAGACCAGCCTGAGCAAGAGCAAGACCCCATCTCTAGTAAAAAAATAGAAAGAAATTAGCTGGATAACTAAAAATATATAGAAAAACTTAGCCAGACATGGTGCCATATGCCTGTAGTCCTAGCTATTCAGGAGGCTGAAGCAGTAAGATTGCTTGAGCCCAGGAGTTTGAGGTTGCTGTGAGCTAGGCTGATACCATGGCACTCTAGCCTGGGCAACAGAGTGAGACTCCGTCTCAAAAAATAATAATAATAATAATAATATCATTAAATAAAAAGCATTCAGTAAAAGCAATGATTTTACTAATAAAAATCAGTAAATAATATAATGTTAAATTGTTTTTTCTAGTAGTAGGGTTAATGGTTTCCACTGTTGACAAAAACTCATGCAAATTTGGTAGAGGACCAGGTATATTTATCCCTCAGTATCCATGGGGTATTTGTTCCAGGAGTCTTGAATACAAAAATCCTCAAATATCCCAGTTCCTTACATAAAATCAAGTAGTAGAGTGGGCCTTCTGTATCCATTGATTCTGGGTCCGTGGATTCAAGCAATCTTGTATCAAAGACATTTGCAGGCTGGGCGTGCTAGCTCACGCCTGTAATCACAGCACTCTGGGAGGCCGAGGCGGGAGGATCGTTTGAGCTTGGGAGTTCAAGACCAGCCTGAGCAAGAGTGAGACCCCGTCTCTACTAAAAAAATAGAAAGAAATTAGCTGGACAACTAAAAAAATATATACATAAAAATTAGCCGGGGCCGGGCGCGGTGGCTCACGCCTGTAATCCTAGCACTCTGGGAGGCCAAGGCGGGCGGATCGTTTGAGCTCAGGAGTTCGAAACCAGCCTGAGCAAGAGTGAGACCCCGTCTCTACTAAAATTAGAAAGAAATTAATTGGACAACTAAAAATATATAGAAAAAATTAGCCGGGCATGGTGGCGCATGCCTGTAGTCCCAGCTAC
>CAUYRB010096476.1:0-17780 GCA_963574695.1 Propithecus perrieri | reverse complement strand
TTTGTATACACAAGGAGTGCAATGCGCACTACCCGAAGGATGGACATATTTGAAACACGGACTTGGGGGGAGGGGAACCAAGGGCAACACACGTAACCTAAACATCTGTACCCCATAATATGCTGAAATAAAAAAAAAAAGTGATTTGTTGAATGAGTAAGTGAACAAATGAATGTTCAGTGCAAAATCTCCCCATAGCTATTCTGGTTCCTGGGCAGAATGTACTGTTCCCTCCTCCATGCTCCCAGAGCATTGGCAGATGCACTGGTTGTTCTTGCCACATTGGACCCTAGTTAGCAGCTTCCGAACTGGGCTATGAGCCCCTCCGATGGCAGGGTTTATAAACTAACATCTCATTTTTATCCGTACCGCCACTGTGCCTGGCATATGGCAGGTACTTGATCAAGATTGGTTAATACGAAAAAAATTGAATTCCTTCCCACAAGGCTAAAATAATCATCGGGGTCACCCTATGACTTGCTCTGTAAAAAAACAAATAAATAAACCAGTTGGTTGTTTCCTTGATTTATCCATTCAATTTAGTCTTAGTGACCCATTTGCTGTAGTCTTACAGTGAACTTGTATCAGTTGACATTTCAAAGAAACTTCAAGTCTGTCGGTTCCTTGAGTACCAGCCAAAGCCCTGTGAGGTGGCCAGGCAGGTATGATTACATCTGTGTCACGAGGAGAACTGAGGACCAGGGAGGGCAAATTTGCCTTAAACCAGCACTTAGGAAAGCGTGAGCTAGGGAGCTGTCCAGGTCTCCAGACCCCTACTGAGTTGAGGACTCTTACTCCAAAATCAGTGCTCTCCAATACCAAGCTTAGGGAGAAGTACTTCCTAATTTCTTTGAAGACTCAAAATTACTGAATGTGTCTATGTGAAGGAGGAGGAGCACAGCGAAAGCTGATAGAGATATCCATCTGAGGACACAAAGGAGTGAGGGAGCTGAGGGCAGGGGGTGTGAAGAGAAGCCCTCTGAGGGTGGGGTTTGTGCAGCTGAGAAGGGAAGGAAAGGGGGCGTCTCCATTCTCAGCGGCCCCAGGAATGTGGAGGCCCAGGTTGGGAGTGAGGAACTTTGGCCACAGCCTATGACTCAAAGATCTTCCAGGCAGTCGAAATGTTGAAGTTACACTCAATCAGCATTTTTCCAATCTATTTTATCAAGGACATGCTCTACGTTATAATGCATTGCTGATGGGATACCAGTGGGCCTCATGAGATAATAATGCATGCTTAAAGTAGACATCAAAAAATGATCTTGCAAATGAATTGCTGCAAGGAATTATGGAAATTACCTTTGATTTATGTGCAAACTTAAAATGTTATGATTAAACAAAAAATGACAAATTGGAGAAATCAACCTTTTATGTTATTAAAAACACAATGAACAGCATCTCACAAATACATGGTGAGATTATAAATCATATAAATAATAAGTATATACAAATACGTATATGAATATATATAAATATATAAGCACATATAAATACCTGCTTAAGTTATAAATCAAGAGATGACAAAGACCATTGATCACCAGAGAGATGATCACCCCAGTGGTTACTAAAATTGGCCTGAACAATCACAAGCTGATGAAACCACCACCTCTCCTCCCTCGCAGGGATCACGCTCAACCTCCTTGGTTTGCTTCCCTGTTCCTTCCCAGCAGATGTGGCACATTATCACAGGGAAAGAAGAACAGGTTTATACTTTTTAAACAAAGACTCTTTTTCTTGGAAATTCACTTTGAGAAATTTTTCTAAGAAGTGAACTTTCAAAATAAAATTAGAATGCACACCATATGCATTCTATGTGCATACATGGATGTGTGCATGCATGTGTGCATGTGTACATGCATGTGTGCATGTGTACACACACATACCCACAAACATCACTTATGTTTCTGGAACCCATTCTGGGACGCAGCCTAGAGTAGCCTCTCCGGAGATCATTTCCACCTGTAACATTTTCTAATTCCAACCTTTGCAATGGCTATTTACTGGTGACTGACCTTTTGACTCACTTGTTTGACCTGCCACTGTGGGGAATGACACAGGGTGCTGCTCCAAAGCTGGGGGTGTCCTGAAGCACCAAGGGCCTGATGAAGGACTGCATGGTGGCCTTTGTATTGGACAGAAAGCAGATGGCCTGCTCCAAAGAGTTGTGTTGACAACCTTCTTCTAGTCCAAACAAAATGTTCCATAGAATCTCCACACACACAACAGGTGGAAAGGGGGCTCCTGCAGTAGAAGCAGAGGGGATAAGGCTGAAGCCCTCCTTGGCTCCCCCTCTTAACCACCCCATCTGCCCACAAACACACAGAACTGTGGGGCGCTTAGACCCTAGGGAGCCCCAGGCCTGACCCAAGCTGGTCTGAGAACCCTGCTGCAAGCTGCAACATATATATATATAGTGTGCTGTCTTTTGTGCCAGAAAGAAATAAGAAAAATACATATCTATGTTTGCAAAAGTAACTACAGGAAAATACACCAGAAACTATTAAAAGCTGTTGCCTCTTAACAGATAAGTGGAAATGGGTTGGGGAAAACAGGGAAGGGAGCAGGAATTCTCCAAACATACCTTTCTCTACTTCTGTCTGTGAAACAAGTAACATCACAAGGGATGAAAAAAAAAAAAGCCAACTGTAAAATTGAGGACACACAGAAATGGATGGAACTGTATTAAATCAATAGCACGAGCACACAGAGAAAGACAATTTAGGTAACTTCTGAACACAATTCTCTGATTATAGATAGTTGGAGGGAGATAGTCTAAGATAAAAGAATGGCAAAGGAGTGAGAGCTGAGGTGGTGGAACAGTTCTGAATCTTGATTGTGGTGGTGGTTACAGGAATCTATACCTGTGATAAAACTGCATAGAAACATACATACGCGTGTGCAAGTGAAACTGCTAAAATCTGAATAAGTTCTGTCAATTGTACAGATGTTAATTTCCTGGTCTTGATATTGCCCTGTAAGTTAAGCAAGATGCAATCAGTGGGGTGACTATGGTGAAAGGTGCACGGGACCTCCATGCACGGTTTTTCAACTTCTGTGAATTACAGTGAAGCTATAATTATTTCAAAATAAAAAGTTAAAAAAAACTGCAAAGAATCATGGAAACTTATGTAGTATGTTTATTGTGAGTATTAAAATGGGCATCATAATTCTTAAACTGTTTTTTGTATAGGGTAAAATAAATACGCTAATGTTATAAGAACTAAGGTGTGTACTAGAAGAGCAAAGAAATATACATATAAATTAAAGGAAGAAAAATCTTATAATGTTAATTGTGTTAAATTTGAATGGAAAATTCTGATATAAACTCGTCTTTTAAAAAACAAACATTTCCTGGCTGCTTCTACTGGCAGGGCCTGGAAGCCACTATATCTAGTAGCACTCACACCGTGGGCTGAATCTCTGCCTCACTAAACACTATTGGAGCTCCTTGGAGAATGGCTTGGTCCAGGTCTAGAGCGGAGACAGAATCAGGTGAACCTGGTACTTCTTGCTGTACCAAAAGATGCTCAAGGATAATGAGATCCTAACAGAAGGACACAGGAGCTCACTTGAATAGTTCCCACTGGCCAAATTTGACACAATTTAATCATCAGAAATAGGCAATAATAATAAAGAATTCTAATACATTGAATGACTTTTTTAAAAAAATGCTTGATTATTTTCACTTTTCAACCCCCAGTGTAATAACTGATTCAGGCAAGGACTATGAGTATCTGTTAAACTACTGCGTGAAAAACTGGTGGGGATCAGGACATTCACCCAGTTGCAATAATCTCTTACTAATTGCAAAGGGAAAATGGACCATGGCGAGATCTGGCAGCCATCGTCTTAACTAAAGGATCAAACTTAGCATCACCAATAGAAAGGAACTTGGCTGAGGGCAGTAGTATGCTGTGATTAAAGTTTGAACGTGTAAGTGGCTCAAAGGAGGGAGAGTTTAAGTCCATTGGAAGTGGGGTCAGGAAAGGCTTCTTAGAGGACCTGAGTCTGGAATTTCGAGTGGGAAGGAGCCTGATTGCTGGGGGAGGTGATCCAAGCAAGAGACGCAGCAGAAGCAAAGGCACTGTACCTTGCAACAGCCTGCCCAACCTAGAGCACTGCGGTTAGTTGAGAATGGCTCGGACAAGCAATACAGACAGAGAGTTAATGAAAGATGAGCCTGGAGAATTGGTGGAGGCCAGGTCATTAGGGATCTCCATGACCAGGCTAAGGAGCTTGGGCTTCATTAGGTGATGGAGAGGCTTTGAAGGGTCTATAAGGTGGGTGGCAATAATGAGGACAGCAATAAAGTGATAAATGAGAGAGCTATGTGGAAGGTAGCATTCACTGGACTCAGTAACCAAGCAAAGATGTGGATGATGAAAGAAGATAACACGATGAATTGGAGAATGTTTCCACACTAAGGGCTAATCTTGTGGATGGGCAGTGAGAGTCGAGCTAGAGAGCTTGGTGAAATCATCTAAGGCCATATCCGTGGTCAACAGGACACGGTGCTTGAATGATTAGTGATGTCTGATTTGGTGGAGAACAGGTAGAAGGAAGAATATCGGGGTGGATGATGGATCCATTAGCTGAGATTAAAAGCACAAAAGGAGGAACAGGTTTAAGGTGGGAAGAACAAGTGTATTATTTCAACTATGCTCGAACAGAAAGTGTTAAAAGTAATTTTAGAATTTCTACTACCTAGTGCGGGTTCAGTACATATGCTAGAGGAGTCTTTTGGAGTTCTAATGATAACTTAAGGACCATTTAGTATATAGATTATTTACCCAATAGACTTCAGGGGCTCCTTCAACATATGCACTAAAGAGCATCTTCTGGATTTAGGGTATGGAGCTTTAATTAGAGGAGTCCCATTAGATTTAATAGGATTTGTGTAGCTGGAAGGCCTGGGGATGCTAGAATGAAAAAAGCTCTCATCCTGCTTTTGCACTTAATAATAATTAATAATGAAAATGTTCTTCCCCATGATAGCTGAGTATAGGCACAAATGTCTGCTGCAAAGCCAAGTTCCCTGCTTTGGATCTCAGTCCCATGCCAAGGCCAGCACCCCAATCCATCAGTGCCTGAGAGGCTGTCTAGCTTGAGACCCACGCTGGGTGACTTATAATTAAAACAATTCCAATTCTTTTTTTTTAATTTAATTCCAAATCTAATTTCTCATTTGCCTCACAAGGGTATGGCATTCACTATCTGGGGAAATTAAGGAAAGGCAGGAGGACATGCACCACATAGGGCTTATATTAAAGTAATCATTCATATTTTTTAATAAGTGTCAAAGCTTTATTACTTTCTTTGGCATTTGCATCCATATCAATCACATTGAATTCATATGGTATTTATCTCTGGAGGTTGTAAAAATCAACACAGGGGCTTCCCCAAGCTAATCAATTAGTCCAAATCCACTCCTGGGGTTCCAATTCGTGGAAGCTTTGCTGGTTCAGGAAGCAGCAAGAAAGAAGACTTTTAACTTTGTGATGGCCCCAGAGGCAAGGAAGGAGAGACAGTCCCATCCTGAGCCATGTGTCACATGGTTTTCCTAGTGCCTTGGCCACTGGGATAAGGGCCCTCCTGGGGAAAACTTTCTGATGCAGGAAACCCACATGTCACCGCTTCTCCACCGCCACACAATGGTGCTGGGTGGGTGGGCTGGCAGCTCTCTGAGCCTTCCTTTTATAGAGTAGGGGAGGTCTGATAACGGGAGCAATGTGGATGTTTGCTGCTTCTCCCAGGGTGTGCTCTATAAATGATAGAGAGTGAAGGCTGGAAGTACAGAGCTGCCTAGGCCAGGAGTGAGGAGACGTAAGTTCTGGTGTCAGCTCTCCCAGAAATGACTGTGAAATTCTCTCTCAGTCTCAGTCTCCAGGTCTTTCAAATGGGCTCACCTAGATGGTGCCCAGGCTCTGCCAATTCCCAAGCTGATGAATGACATCATCGAACATCTTCAACCCCGGCGGAGACTCACAGCAGGGAATTTGGAGGATGTGGTGGTCTCGGCATTAAGCTTGTCCAAAGGAGGAAGTAACATCCAGAGGCTGAACGTTATCAATGTCATCCTCACATTTGGGGTTGAAACTTGCAATTCTGACATGGTTAACGCAAGGGGCGGTGAGACATTGGGGGTTTCTTTAGGTTTCACTCATTAAGGAAAAAAGACAAACAAAAGAAAAACTAAGTATGGCAGGACTGGGACACTGCATTTTAACTCTCCAGCCTGGGGCATTTAGCATCTGGTGTGGAAATTTTATTCTCTTTTAGTGCAAAAGATAGAGACTGATTTAACTGACATATGACTATTACACCCACATTTATCCTAAAAATCACGGAACAGAAAGAACTTGAGGGACGGATCTGACCTTTGCAAAACTGTGAAGTTGGCCGACTTTGCCTTTTCTTCCTCTAGCTTCCCTTTTTGCATCATTTTCTCCATGGGAGTTCCCCCAACTATCTCTTTTGCGTGTTTGGTGTCTTGCTCTTCTTTTTGTCCCCCTGGGTCCTCTGTCCACAGGACGTCCTCTCAAGCAACATCCTTTGCCAGCTATTTTTATCTGGCTGTGAATTTGTACAAACACTTCCTTCCTTGAATAGGGAGAGGAGACAACCCAGGCTTCAAGGAAATAGGTTTGTAGGCAGAGACTTCTAGTTGTCACCCCAAATCCATTATTTCTGGAGAAATAATGAACCCATGTCAATATAACCCTGATTATCAGCTGAGGACATGGCTGCTCAGAATTTAGACTGGATTGAAATCTGAATATCAAACTGATTATTGTAGTTCAGAGTCAAAAGATTTAGGCAGATTTTATTTTCTTTTTGCCTATAAAGATGATTTACGAATTGTGTGATTAAAAATGTAAATATTTCTAATACATATTTTATATTTTTCTATAAAAGGGTATATATTATCTAAAAAATGTCCAGTCTAGCTACAGTTCCTAGCACCTGGCCCATCCACTCCATCGTGGGTGGGAGATACTCCATGAAGCATTTTGGATTTATGGCTGGGGGTAAGGGTAGGTTTGTAGTGATTTTTCATTAGAAAAATTCACTTGTGGATTGATTTAATTTTGTTTTTCGCCTGCAGCTCTCTTCCTCGGGGGATCACACCCCAATTTCCCTCTGAGTCCCCTTGTTTCAACACTGGCAGTGGCTGTGTTTTGGGTGCAGTTGATTCTACCCCTCGCTCTAGTGGTAAGATGTACGGTTAGCCAGAAAAATCAGACATTGTTTCCCCTGGCCTGATGATTGATTTAAGCAATGGTAGGTGACTCCACAGAGGCAATGAGATTCAAGCCACTTTGGTGGGTATGGAAAGATTCAAGCTCCTTTCTGCTGTACTTGAGTCCAAGGACATATGAAGCTGGAGCTGCTGCCACCCTCTTTGGCATCATGAGGAGAAAATGTGTCTGCGAATCTATTTAACACAAAAGAAGTAAAGCCAAGAGTTGTCGAAAGAGAGACGCTGGATCCTGGAGACACGCTGTGAACCCTGCATTGCCTCTCTGAGCCCCCTATTGAGAGTCCGCAGAAGCCAATAAAAGCCTTTTATTTTTAACTTAAACCAGTTGGGTTTAATTTTCTATCACTTATAACAGAAAATTTTTAACAAAAAAAAAATCACAGAATTGATTTATTTTGTTGTTAAGTTTTCCTTTTCTTCTAAAACAGTTTTATTTAGAGATAATTGCAAACAATAAGCTGCACATTTTTAATGTGTAACAATTCATAAGGTCTGACATCCAGGAAGCCATTCCCAAAATGAAAATAATGAACATACCCATCACCCTCAAAAACTGACCCCACCTCCTCATCATCCCTCCTTCCCGTTCCTTCTCACTGACCCCACCCCCTCGCCTTTTCTGACAACGTTGATCTTTTTGTCACAGTTTGTATTTTCTGGAATTATGTATGAATGGAATCACACAGCATAACCTCTCTTTTTGGCTGGTTTCTTTGACTTAATATAATAATTTTGAGATCCATCCATATGGTTGCATGCATCAATAGTGCATTCATTTTATTTCTGAGTAGTATTACACTGTGCATATAGACCATGATATTTTATTTGTTCTGTTAAGGACATTTGAATTGTTTCTAGTTTGGGGCTCTTACAAATAAAGCAGCTATGAACATTCTGTGCAAGTCTTCAGATGGCCATTGGTTATTAACATTGCTACTCTTGGTAAATACATAGAATTGGAATGGTTTTGATTCTTTAGTGCAGGATTAATCTATTAAAAAATTGCTAAACTACTTGTGAAAATGGTTGTACCATTTTAATTCCAATCAGCTGTGTATGACAGTTTCAGTTCATCTGTATTCTCACCACCACTTGATATGGTCAGTCTTTTTAATTTTGGTCGTGTGTAGTTCTATCACAATGTAGTTTTAATTTGCATTTTCTTCATAACTAACTACATTTTCTTTTTATACGCCTATTTTACATCTTTTTATCTCCTAAGGTAAAACATCTACTCAAATTTTTTGGCCTTTTTAAAAGAAATTCAGTTGTTTTCTTCTTAAGATTTGAGAATTCTTTATATATTCTAGATGTAAGTTCTTTATCCAATATGGGATTTGTAAATATTTTCTCCATGTCAACAGTAACTTTCAAAGAGAAGTTCTTAATTTTGATAAAATCAAAATTATCATGTTTTTCTTTTATAGATGACTCTTTTGGTGGTTTACCTAGGACATCTTTGCCTAACTCAAAATCACAAAGAATTTCTCCAATATTTTCTTCTAAAAATTTTATAATTTACTTAAGATCTTCCATTAAGATCTATGAGCCATTTTGAGTTTGTTATTAAAGGTTCTTATGCTTTGTACTGGGATGCAGTTAAGTTTCTTGGAAGCAATTTAATCCTCCTCAGTTTCTTAAGTTTTGTTAGTTGGAATCAGAGCAACATGTAATCTAGGACTAATTTTGCCCCACTACTGAGGCGAAACCTTTCTGACTACGCTATCCAAGACCTTGTAAATCACAAGGTTTCCACTCTGGCTGATGGCAGTAGAACTGTTTCTGGCTCTGCATGAGCGCTGAGGACTGTTCTTTCCCTTTAATGCTTTTAGACAGTTCACTCCCTGACCTCAGGTGGTTTCCTCACACATATACATAGATCAGTAATCGGCTGAGGACTCAAGGGCGATCAACCGCAGAGCTCTAGAGTTCTCTTTCTAGGGGGCTCTCCTCTGGTACCTTGCTCTGAAAACTCAGGCTCTGACCTCCCCAGATTCCCAGCTGTCTTCTCACGTTGGGGAGACTGCTAGACTCACCTGGATCCCCTCTTTGCTCTGTGGCCTAGAAACTCTCCAGTCAATAAGGATTGGGCAAAGCCGGGCACTCAAATGTCAGCAGGCTGACAAAAGAGAAATTAAAAGTCATTTATTTTTTCTTCTAGATGAATTTCTTTTGGCTCTAAGCCTCTTCCTCTTGGCCCTTTGATCTGAGAATCCCTCCATTCCCTGGCTCTATTTTTTTTTAAACCTTGAAAGGAACTATCCAATGAAGACTTTTATCAGGGCCTGAAGCCAGCTGGAGCAAATTAAATCAGAGTCAGGAAAAAAACGGAGTGGCCTTTCCACCGGTAAGTTTCCATTTGCACCATCTTATCACAGTAGGGACAGCTCTTCTGAAAGTCCAAATGGCACTGACTAGGCAGGGAGGGGAAGAATTAGCTCTGATCCAGAAGTGTTTTTGCACTTAAATGTCAGAGATATAGACAGCTCGTCACACAGAGACCAGCTGCTCGATGCAGTCCTCAGATCGGAAGAATGGGATGGAAATTAGGAACAGAATTCTTTTACAACGCCACACAGGTCTTCAGAAATAAACGTCTAGTCAGTTTTCTCAGGCAACACTCAACTCATAATTGCCTTGGCCCTCCTTGTCTGTGACATGAGATGAACTATTTTCCTGGGCTTGCCTTTAGCTCCAACCTGTTAGAAGGAAGGGGAGGAGAAGAGCTCTGAGCAAGTGTCCCACACAGAGTGTGAGCTCTGACCCATCTGCATCGAAACTTCCTGGGGAGTTTGTAAAAATGTGGACTCTGCTCCACCCCAGACAGACCCACTTTAACTGATTCTCTGAGAGTAGCGTCTCAAGGTCAAATTCACCAGATGTTTCTCAAGCAAGTCAGCTGCAGTTGAACCCTCAGGCACCTGAGAACATGCCGGTGCTGGGATCCTCTCTTGAGGCAGCTTCTGGAAAATTCATCAGAGTGGGGGTAAACTAGTGGTTCTCAACTGTCTCTCGGCATATAATCACCTGGAAAGCTTAAAAAATACAGATGCCTGGGCCCCACCCCTGAGGTTCTGCAGCCATCTTCTGTGGTAAGCTCAATCTTCCCTCCTTCCCTTCCTTCTTCCCCTCCTTCCTTCGTCCCTCCTTCCTTCCTTCCCTCCAACTCTCTTTTTCTCTTTCAATCTTTCTTTCAATCTTTTTTTTTCTTTCTTCTTTTTCTTTCTTTCTTTTTTCTCTTTTTTAAAGCTCCCAAGTTAATTCAAACATGCAGGCAAGATTGTGAACTAGCAGGTCACAGAGCAGGGGCAACATCACCAGCAGCCACAGCACCAGGCAGGCAATGGCAATGAGCGAAGCAGGCTGGCTGGGAGAGGTGAAATAGAAACCTCGGTGCCATCCAAAGAGGGTGACCACTACTTAGCTAGCCAACTCCTACCACGAGGAAACAAAATCCATTTTTGTCAACCCCTCTGATTTTTCGAGAGAAATCAGAAATCAGGATTTTAACATGAAATCTGATTTTTAAAAAGTCTACAAATGACACAAAACACGTAAATTAGCATGTGCATGGGAGAGAACACACCTGTGGGTGGCTGGGACTCAGAGACTGCCGGTTTGTGACTTGTGCTCACAAAATTTCTCAGCCCATGGACATGCTAGGAGGCCACTCCATGGTGACCTCTCTTTGGCAGCCAGTTCTGAAAGAGTGCATGGGTTTGTTTTAGGTCTACTTGCCTTCATAGAATTGAAGGAAGGTGGTTTGTGCCCTCCACTTTAAACATTGACTTAGTAGTAGAAAGGAAAGAAAAATACCCACTTGGAAGATGGAAACACTGAGTCCAGAGAGAGGATGGATGGAGACCCAGCTGGGTGACGCGCCATCCATCGTTAAGACAAGCAGACAGCCAGCAAGGAAAGTCGGAGACAAACACTAATTGCTAATCTCACGCTTTCCTTTTTCCAGATTCCTCACAAAAGTCATTTGTTAGCTCTCCTTGATTACACAGTACTTGATTGTCTTCAAGTAAATGCCTAAAGGCAACTGGTAATTAATGAGATGCGTAAAAGCACTGTGAGAAGCAATAAACATATGCTGAAAACACATGTTTTTATGAAGATATGCTAATGAATCTTAGGGCCCTAAACTGAAAGCATAACTCCAGAATGCTTTCCTTTTTATTTATTGGAGCCAACAACTGAGTTCACACAGGGCTGGCTGTCCATGCTGTGGGCAGTGGGGCTCTCCAATGCACCCGTCTGAATGGCTTCAGAGCCCCCATGAGTGATGCTCTGTTTCCAGTAGCTCGGAATTGGTAGAGGATTTGCATTTTACTTCGGTTAGCCACAATCATATATCAGAATAACACGAACTTGTCAAGAAGTAGCTTTCTTATTTGATTTTATCTGTAATTGGCCAACTCTCACCTGATGAATTCAAGTCAGAGAATCCCAGGGTGTTGAAGGCTATTGGGACCTCTGAGGGAAACAGGCAAATTTCATGCCTTTTCTGCGTGAGGCTGCAGAGTTGAGTGTCTAAAGCACGGACTGTAGAGCCTGCTGCCTGGGTTTGAATCCTGGCTCTGCCACATATCTCTGTGTCTTACAGCTTAACTTCCCTGGGCCTCAGTTTCCCCATTGTAAAATGGGGATGATAATAGTACCTTTTTCATAGGGTTTTTTATGAGTAATAAATGAGCTGATACTTGTGAAGTGCTTAGGAGGGTGCCTGGCATGTAGCAAGGTCTATGGACATGGCATTGCAAACCATAATGGTTTGGAGGACCAAGCTGCCCTTGCAACAGAGCCCCCACCCAGGAAGTTGGGTGAAGGATTATGCTGATTGACCTTGGACTCTCAGTTCTGATCTGTGAGTCACTTGTTATGTCCCCACTGTGCCATCAAATCTGCATTTCAGTTTCTTCATTTCCCCAAAGTCTCCTTAGGACAGTATTAACTTTTTGGCACAATCACGCCCATAAGAATGTCTGTTGGTTGGTTTTAAACAGGAAATAAAGCTGCCAGCTCAAAAGAAAGAAGCTTTTCCCAGGGAGTTTGGGAGCCAAGCTAGGGAGTGGATGGGAAACACCAGCCCTTCCTGTTCCTGCAAACACACGCTATAGACAGCTGAGTGTGGTGCCCGCGACTGTGCCCTGGTGTTCCTGTCCTTCCCAGAGAGAAAGTTGACCTTTCTCCCTCTTCTGTACCAGACATGGACTGTACTTCCTCCTCCCCATCCTCCACCTGTGTCTTCAGGAGAGATGGGAACTCTGTACAAGGTTCTTTTTTTCTCCCCTCCAGACATTCTGTGTTTAGAATCATAGGCACCTTTATTTTCAGCTTCAAGCAGATGTTTCAGGCAGAAAATGCCTGCCAAGCATTCCGGACTGCATTCAGGCAGTTTGAGCTTACGCTTTGCTGAACACAATTCTGTGCTGACATTCTGGAAAACAGTAACACTCTGGGGCAGCAGCGAGGCATTCCTCTTCCATGTGGAAAGGGTATTCCTGGGAGAGATTTGAAGCTCCAGAGAAATAATTACAGTGCCTTCTACTTGGCATAACTTTACAGTTTAGCAAGTTCTTACACATCCATGATTTCATTTGCATCTTGTAACAACCCTGAGAGGTAGTCACGACAAGAATTAGGACTGTTACCGTACAGACGGCAGGGCTGCAGATAAGAGCTATGAGAGCATTTGACATTCGTGCAAGAGCTTGGTCTTGCACAAACCTATGAGCTTTCTAAAAATGACAACATAATACATTCATAACTTTGATATACAATTTACTGGAAACAGTGAAGAACAAAACCACACACATACACAAAAGGTAGTTAAATAGAGCCGAGAATTAATTGTACCAAATATTTGAAATTGATTAATCATTACAACTAAGCAATAGGTTTGGTTTTCTGCTTTCTGGAAGCTAAAATAGAAAGGAGATTGAGGAAATAACATTTTTGAGCACTTTTGATATCCCAGTTACTATGTGAAATGTTTTATACAGACCAGCTTATTCGATCCACATTTTAGTTTGTGGAGTAGTTAATGACAGTAGGCAACACATATGAATGCTCTGCATAGGCCAGGCCCAATACTTTGCATGCATTACTTTTTAAACCTAACTAATGTGCCCATTTTATAATGAGAAAGGTGCAGGCTTAGTGATGACATAAAATGTCCCATGTACAGTCATGACCAAGGCTAGGCTGCAACTCAGCCCTGTCTGATTCCAAAATCTGTGCTTTTTCCATAAATGAATGGTTCCTTTTGCCACATAAAAGAAAACATAATTACATAGACACAAGAAAATATAGAAGTTGCATATATTCTCTATTTTTACTTTAAAAAAAAAAAGGATGGTATCTTAGTGAGCTCCAACTCAGTAAATCCAAAACTTTCCTCACCTTTTCAAACCAAGTGGAGGACAAGAGAAGAGTTCACCTCTGGGGATATAAAAGGGGCCTGCAACACACCTGGGGCACTGAGAGGTCTTGATAGCCCAGGGAGGAAAACTGCCAGTACACAGAGGTTAAGATTCTGTGTGAGGCCACACAGTGCCAGAGCTGCCAGGGTTTCCCATAGCGTTCCGTCCATTAGACTGGATTTTAGTAGCTTCTGAAGGCTAAAACACTAGAAAACAGTGAATTTCCATTTTTATAAAAGAACTAGAAACAACGAAGAGAGAGAAAAACATGCAATCTATATATTAGTTCCCTTTGCTACGTTTGATTGACACACGGGCCGTCATCCGCCTATTAAATTTGCTGGTGGCATTGCTGCCTGTCAGCAGTGCACATCCCCACCCTCGTTAACACCTGTTCCTAGCCCAGGCCCGCTGCACAGACTCAAGCTAAAAGTACGCTCATTCCGAAAGCTAGGGACAGGCATAACCCCCAGGCATGAGCGTTTGATGAATCTCTGTGCTTTGCCTACCTCCCAGCTACCTGGAAGTAAGGGGCTGGCCAGGGTGTCTCAGAAGCCTGAAGCTGAGGGCATATGTCTTGAATTGCAATACAGGCAGCCTTAGTTTTGCACAGTTCTGATACACACAGGTTTCAGTTGGTTGTTTACTTCATTAACATCAGTCTCCCAAGAACACAGTTCAATTTTGTTACCAGAATATATTAACTGTGAGTAATGAATAGAGTACCAATGTTGCTACATGTCTTCAGTCCACAAATCACTATGTAAATAACAGATGCCCCCATGAACAGAGGCCAATCAAGTTACTTCTTTAAAAGTTTACTGGTGATGAGTCACTGCACATCTGTTATCCAGTTCGTGCACAGCCAGCAAAGCATGAAGTTGTGTTGCCTCCTTGTCTCCTGGTGTTAAACCCACAGGACATTTGATAAAAATGGATAGTCAAAAGAGGGAGTTGGCCGACAAGGAGGAAAATGCAGCAAAGAAGGAAAACGTGAAAACACTGAAAGTGAAATCGGAATCCAATGTAAATGGAGCATAGTAGCTGAATATTAGCTGATGGGAAATGGTGATTCTGCTGCTACTCAAGAGACTCTAGTCAGGTAGCCAGAGGAACTCAGCAAAGGTGAACTTGAGACATAAATGAGGAAAGTGCTTGTGAGGAAAAGGAGGAAAATTCCCGAGAGAAATTGGCACCCTAAAAAAGCATCACATTCAAAGAACTCTTGGAGCTCTTAATATGAGGTCATTAAATATGAAATGTCCAATTTCGAATCAAAAGTGTAGTATATCTCAAACAAGAAGCATTATAATTAATCAAAATATGCACCTAAGCCGTCAACACAGTTTTGTCATCTTAACAGTAGCTTGTTTATGCCAGCAGCTGAGAAGCCTGGAGAAAAAGTAGCTATGAAATAGCAAAAGGTGTTTTCCACAGCTTGCTGAGAATTGAATATTTTTCCTTGCAAGAAGTGGTTCAAAACCTGGAAGAAGTGGCAGCCAGTTGGTGCAAGATCTGGGGAATATGGTGGATAACAGAGAGTTTCCAAGTCCAGCCTCTGTAGTTTGAGCAGTGTTGTTTATGCAACATGTGATTGAGCATTGTTTTGCAAGAGGATTAGCCTGTCTCTATTGACCAATTTTGGCTGCTTTAATCACAAACATCCTCATCCTTTGATCCAATTGGTTGCAGTAGACATCCGCTGTAATTGATTGACCATGTTTCATGAAGCTGTAGTGGAGAATACCATTGCTGGACCACCAAACAGACACCATTAGCTTTTTTGGATGAATATTTGGTTTTGGACTGTGTTTTGGCACTTCAACTTTATCCAACCATTGTGGCAAATGCGATTGTCAAAAAGAATCCATTTTTTACCACATGTAACAATATAGTATAGAAATGGTTTGCTTTTACGTTGTGGCAGCAAAAAAAACGGGAAGCTTCAAAAAAAATTCTCTTCTGATGCTTGTTTAATTTATGTGGTACTCATCTGTCCACTTTTTTTTACCTTGCTGATTTGTTTCAAATGGTCCAATATTGTTGGAATAGTAATGCCAAACCTTGCTGCTAATTCACATGTAGGTTGAGATGGATTCATTTCCACTACAGCTTTCAGCTCGTCATTATCCACCATGGTCTCAAACACTCAAACTTCTCAAACACTCAACACACTATGCCACATAATTCCCAAACACTTTGTTGATATTTCGCGCCATCTGCACAGCATTAGTTCTACCACAGAACTCATATTGGAAATTAATATGAGTTTTTGACTTATCCATGGTTTCACAAAAATTGCTCTAAAAAAAATTTAAAAGATAATCGCAAGCCAAACCATGCATTTGAAAAAATGAGGATGTACCTTCACAATAAAAATAAAGCAAGAAGTATCAAAATGTCAGAGATATCAACTGTCAAACTTAGTACTTACAGAAATCAGACATTTTATACTTAATAACCTTAATATGAATTATAATATGAGTGAACATCTTTTCTGTACCTTAATGGATTACCCTACTTCTTGCCAAGTTTGGATTAACTTCCAGCATTTTGGCCTTTGTACTTACAATGTCTTGAAATATTTAATAAAACGACAAGAAGGTAGGCACTGTTCAAACTGCTTTTTATAACTTTCCTATAAGAAATAAAATCTTTTAATTCTGAATGTTTCTGACATTTCCAATAACACTGTGCTAAATATTAGTGTCACTATTGTTTTACATTTACCCTATATATTAATAAGTGGCAGTAAGAGAGCTTTAAAGATTTTGATAGATCTGTGAAAAATGATGTTGGTATTTTAATAGGGATTGTACTGAATCTGTAGATCACTTTGGGTAACGTAGACATTTTAACAATGTTGATTCTACCAACCCATGAGCATGGTATGGTTTTCCACCTGTTTACGTCCTGTGCTATTTCCTTCCTCAGTGTTTCATAGTCCTCCCTGTAGAGGTCTTTCACCTCCTTAGTTAAATATATTCCTAGGCATTTTATCTTCTTTGTTGTTATTGTGAAGGGTATTGAATCTTTGATTTGGTTCTCAGTTTGACTGTTATTGGTGTATAGGAATGCTACTGATTTCTGTACATTGATTTTGTAACCTGAGACTTTGCTGAATTTGTTTATTAATTCCAGTAGTCTCACGGCAGAATCTTTGGGGTTTTCTAGATTTAAGATCATATTGTCAGTAAAGAGCGATAGTTTGACCTCTTCTTCCCCCATTTGGATGCCCTTGATTTCCTTCTCTTGTCTGATTGCTCTGGCTAGGACTTCCAGCACTGTGTTCAATAGAAGTGTTGATAGAGGGAAACCTTGTCTGGTTCCAGTTCTAAGTAGGAATGCTTTCAATTTTTCCCCATTCAGTATGATGTCAGCTGTGGGTTTGTCACATATGGCTTGTATCATTTTTAGGTAAGTCCCATCTATGCCTATTTTGTTAAGCATTCTTATCATAAAAGGGTGCCAAATTTTGTTGAATGCTTTTTCTGCATCTATTGAGAGGATCGTATGGTCTTTTGTTTTACTTCTATTTATGTGTTGAATTACATTTATAGATTTGCATATGTTGAACCATCCCTGCATCTCTGGGATGAAGCCCACTTGGTCGTGGTGGATTATTTTTTTGATAAGCACCTGGATTCGGTTAGCTAGAATTTTTTTGAGAATTTTTGCATCTATATTCGTAAGGGATATTGGTCTGTAGTTATCCTTTTTTGTGGCGTCCTTTTCTGGTTTTGGTATCAGGGTTATGTTGGCTTCATAAAACATGTTGGGGATAATTCCTTCCTTCTCAATGTTGTGGAATAATTTCTGCAGGATAGGCACTAATTTGTCTTTGTAGGTCTGTTAAAATTTGGGTGTGAAACCATCTTGTCTGGGACTTTTTCTTTAGGAAGGTTTTTTATTGCAGCTTCAATTTCAGTACTTGATATTGGTCTGTTCAGGAATTCTATTTCTTTTTGATTGAGTCTAGGGAGGCTGTATGTTTCTAAGAATTTGTCCATTTCCTCCTCATTTTCAAGTTTATGTGCATAGAGGTTTTTATAGTATTCAAATAATTCTGTGCTTCATATGGAACCAGAGAA
>CAUYRB010096466.1:0-16305 GCA_963574695.1 Propithecus perrieri | reverse complement strand
CTTCAGTTCTTCCCGTGTAAAAATGAGAATAACATTAGTAGCTCCTTCAAAGTGTTGCTGGGAGGGTTAAAAGGGATTATACTTAGAACATTGCCAGGAGCATAGTAAATGCTCTGTACGAGTTAGACATTGTTCTATGTGCGTGTTAGCAAAAACACAAACACACACGTGAGCTCATGAGCACAGGAAAAGGCATGATCTGATGCACACCAAGATGCAACATCAGCTATCTCTGCTGAAGTGTGGTTGATGTGGAGAAAAACTCACAAAGAAAAAGACTTTAGATAAAAACAACACGAAAGATAAGACTCCATTTATATAAAAATATATATCACACATGCATCTATTTTTATATGCAGCAATGGGTGAAAAATGGCTAATATGCACATTGGAAATGGCCTTTGTGTAGGCTTGGTCCCTGGTGATCCGCAAGAGGCGAAGATTCCCAAATTCTGTTTCATTTACTTACCGAGATTATCTTTAGCATGTTAAGAAGTAGGGGGGATAAAGTCAGGGCTGGATTAGGACCAGTGAAAGCAAACTGTTAATGAAACCCATGATATTTCATAAATAAATACTTGGAAAATATTTACCCAGAAAATCCTCCCTCAGAATGCAAAATGAAGGCAAAAGATGTCCCCGAGTGGAATCGATTTTATGAAAAGATTTTGTCGACCACAACCACATCTTGCAAAATTTCCCTGACCAAGCGGTTCTTTGCCATGGGGTAAAATCCCCGCACAAAACTGTTCCTCAAGACTCTCCAAACACCTCGCTTTATCTTATATAAGGTAATTTCATTTTGGAGTTGACAATATTATGAAACTGGAACAAATCCCAGGGACCCAGAAATGAAAGCACTTAAAAGTTTGTGACATCTGTTTTTATTATAAGTTGACACCTTTTATCAAATACTATTTATAGCTACCCCCTTTCCAGTTCAGGGGGTAGTCTGGGCTCAAGAGAAATCATCACTTATTGGTTTAAATTACAAAAGAGCCAGGAGCATATACACATCTTGAAATAACAATGAGGGCGGAGGAATTCCAAACCCTGAAAAACAGGTCTTAATGCTGAAGTTCCATCCCGGAGATCAGCATGTCGCTACCTTTTTTTTATTTTTACCCCAGATGCAGTTCAGACTATGGTGTAGATCGCACAAAACCCTGACACCTGTCTACCAGCCTGATCTGTCTTCTCATCTTCCAGCCCTTTATGTTAGCCTCCAACACACCACTGAAGGGGCTTAAAAAATGTTTTCGGGATCCAGAGGGTATCTTTTGGAGCCTTAATCTGGTTGAACTCTGTTTCTTGGTAATTCTTAAGTGTTCCTTGCAGGAAACAACACTTCATCTCTTGACAATCCCTGCTATGGACTGAATGTTTGTCTCCCCAAAATTCACATCTCGAAACCTAATTTCTCAGGGGATGGTGTTAGGAGGTGGGGCCTTCGGAGGTGATTAGGTCACGAGGGTGGAGCCTCATGATGGGATTAGTGTCCTTATAAAGAGACCCCAGCGAGCAGTCCGCCCCCAGTCCCTCACGTGAGAGGTGCTGAGGACATAGCAGTGAACATGGTAGACCGCGGCGAGAAGGTGCCATCTACGAGGAATAGGCCCCCATGAGACATTGGATCTTGAACTTCCCAGACTCTAAAGTGGAGAGAAACAAACTTCTGTCGTTTAAAGCCACCCAGGCGATGGTGTTTTGTTACAGCAGCCCTGACACACTAATATAAGCCCGTCTCCTCTGCCCCTTTGAAAGTCTGAGTAGCAGCGACTGCATTTTGCCCCAGGGCACCAGGGAAAACGGAATGTCCCTGTGCACTCCCAGGGCCCGGTGGGCCGACGCCTAACTGCCCAGGGGAGGTGGGCCAGCCCACGTCCTCCTAGGTGTTCAGACCAGTTTTGTTTTATTCGGTTGACTTTGCATGTGGTTTTGGTATTCACATAGTCAATTTTATTGATTTTTATAATTTCTAGCTCCTTAGTTTTATGTTCAA
This sequence comes from Propithecus perrieri, assembly GCA_963574695.1. NCBI lineage: Eukaryota > Metazoa > Chordata > Mammalia > Primates > Indriidae > Propithecus > Propithecus perrieri. The sequence continues at coordinate 14,303 of CAUYRB010096466.1, read as the reverse complement.
GATTATGAATGAATTCACACATACTTTCTTTTTCTGTGTGATTTTGAAGTTCCACACGCCTCTGAGTTGAAAGAGAGGGTCGATAGCTACAGATTTCAACCAGTGACATTGTCATTTCTAATTGCAAACTGTCACATGCACAGAAAACTGTATCTGATGCCCATGGCACGTGAAGAATATTGAAAGAAATCCCTGCACGCCAGAGTCAAAGGGTCCCGGCCCACTGGTGTCCCCGAGTATGTCTCTCTCACGAACTTCCTCTCCCTTGTCACCAGCTCCCAGCTGAAGCGCTTCCATGCTGTTTGTTCATCATTTGTTTTTCTTTAGAGGATTACTAAATACCCGTGTGCACAAGCAATATGTGTGTGTAGTTTTGCGTGTTTTGAACCAATTACTATTGTACCCGGTGTGGTGTTCATGTTGGGCCAACCTACTATTGTGTCCCTCCCAGGGAATCTCAATGAACGTCCACGGTTTCTCTCCTGCCCTCTCTACTGCTGCACACTCTCCTGTCATGGAGTCAAAACCATGCTCCTTGCAGTTGCAGGTCTCCAAGATCTGCCCTTCTCCTCCTCCTTCCATGATCCTGGGTCCTTTCCCCATACTTCAGCTTCTGCCACACTCACCCTGCTGCCACCCACAGTCCCCCTGATGTTTTCCCAGCATTTCCAGCACGTTCTACCTCAGGGCCTTTGCACATGCTCTTCCCTCAACATCCGTGTGGTCCACTCTCTCCCTCTTTACATTCTGGCTCTAGGGTGCCTTCTCCGCAGGCCTTTAGGACTGAAATCGCTGTGTCACCTTTCCCTGTTTGCCTTCCTGCTGGTGTCTCCAGAACACGCGTCCCCATCCAGTTACTCCGTATTTAGTTGTGTCTGCGTTTATCCTCACTAGCATGTCAGCTTTAGGAAGGCAGAGATTGCGTGCGTGTGTCTACCGTGTTCGCTGCTACATCCTCAGCCGCAGGAGAGTGCCTGGCACACAGGAGCCTTCGGTAAGTAAATATTTTTGGCGCACGAGCTGTTTGTGCTCTTCTGTAACTTGCCTTTTCTTTGGTCTCAGCACGAATCGCCTCCGCTGAGCTGCGTGTCTGCGACTCTCCCATTTCCTGGCTGAGGAGTATTCCACAGTGTGAACACACCACAGCCCCGCACCCATGCTCCTGTGGGTGGTCCTTCAGGGTTTCCACTTGTTGCTAGAACCAAGAATGTTGCTCGAAATGTTCTTGTATATTTCTCCCAGTGGACCTGTGCTAGAGTTTCCAGAACTTTCCTCTCTGCATCTATTTGAACCTACACACCTCTGAAGTTCATGGTCCAGTAGCTCTCATGTGCCTCCGTCTTCTCAGAGCTCACTGGGTCTTTACCTTTGCCTGAGCTGCAATATTAACGCTACACCTTGAGGGCGAGCGAGCATCCTCCTCCCGAAAAAGTCCAAGCCAGCCTTAAAATCAGAGAGCCACAGCCTGGCTGCCCGGACTGTTCCAAGGCTCTCTGGCTTCTCGAGTTGATCCGGCAAGCTGTGCGGGGCGTCTGAGCCCTCCCTGGCACAGTTGTTTGTTATCGGAACAGCCACAACAGGCCCTGCAATTACTATACCCGGCTACGGGCTTCTTCGACTGTCTCCGTCAATTCTGCTCACTGAGTTGCCTCTTTGGGAGCGATTCTTGCTCTCTGACCAAGCTCTCCCCTCCCTGCTTGTCCCCACAAAACTTTCCACCTACTCCTTTCACGCCTCCTCATCGCGGTTTATGATGGAAAGACCCAGGCTGACACGTGGCCGGGAACCAGCAGAGAAATCTTTCGAGCCCTAGGCTCCCGGGAGACATGTGCGTTCCTTCCGAAGGAACGACGCTCAGAGGGTTGTATTCGTAGATCCAACACTCCAGCTGTAATTCAGGGACATCTGTCAGATTTACTGACTAGCTGGGGAGACAGACTAGGGAACCATTTTCTGCTCTAAACTGTCTCGAGCATTGGAAGGTGGCACGCTATTTTCAGTGTGCGTGAGAGCCTCACGACTTCCAAAGACGAAAAAACAAAGTTATCAATGCGTCGGATGTTTTTTATTGATGCCTTTGGGTCTTGAGTTGCCTGCCCTAAATAAGGGCTGCCAGATGTAATACAATACTGGACTAGATAATAACGCGGGTGTTTTTCCTCTCCCACCTAGTGCTGGGTGGGGAGTGGGCACCCAGACCTCCCTTCTGTTTCTGGGCACCCGTCTGACTGCCACTGTGAGGCTGTGGACCTGGAGAGCTGCCCAAGCCGCACGTCGCTGCTTCCATTTCAGCCAGAAGAAAGACAGGGAGAGGGAGAAAGAAGAAAGCAGGAAAGAGACCGAGAAGGGGACAGAAGGAAGGCAAGCCCAAGGAGCGGTGCTTCCCCGAAGACACGCACAGGATCTGAGCACAGCCATGCTCACTGGCCGCTCCGGCTGCAAGGGAGTGTGGAGATCTAGAACACTCCGCTACTCTGGACGAGGGGCGTGGAATGAGCACCCTCTGCCCCAAGAGAGAACAGGCTGCTGTGAATTTCCTCGCCGTCTCCTGGCCTCTGCGCTCTCCCTCCCGCCGGTTAAGGAGGCGGAAGAGCCTCCGGTTCTGCAGACTCTGAAAGGAGAGACGCACGTCCCCCCTCTGCTCCTCCCCAGAGACATGCTTAGGGGCAAACAGTCTGCCCTCCCATCCTCGGGGGCCGCGTCCATAAAATGCAACCACCGAATGGCACCGCAGCAGTGGTCTGTGTTTGCAGCAGTCCACCCGACAGGGGTAAGTGCTCACGTGCAGCTTCTTCCTGATGCGATCGAGAGCACCCTTAGCTGAGCGCAAGTCGCTAGTTCATCAGGTCGGCCTCTGCAAGGGAAGCAGCCTCCCCTCCCCCGTGCAGGCGTGGCTCGAGCTGGGACAAGGCGTCCTGTTTTCCCGGCGTCTTCAGCCTCCTCCTGCCCTGGAAAATCTGAGGAAATACCCATAGAATTTTATTTGCCTCTGAAAATATCCTATCTGATGTTATAAAATAAGGGTTCAAAGTGTCCTTTTGACCAAAAAGACTTTTTAAAACTGTTTTCACCACTTGGCTCCCAGCCTGTGTGGAAACTAAGTATCTAATCCCACATCTTTCCGGGACAGGAAACATCGCCCCAACAGAGGACAGTACAGTGCGACACCTTACTTTCCCAGACGGGCCCCAAGAGTTATCATCAGAAACTTGATACATAATTTTTGGTTCAGGTGATGATGTCAAACCCAGGTTCACACCGTCGCAATACAAGCTGTGCGTCCCTGGGCAAATTATTTCACTCTCTGGGCCTCAGGTTCCTCATCTTTAAAATGGGCCCAGTACTGCGGCACTCACCTTGTGAGGGTGTGCAAGCACGTTAGAAGGAGCGGGTGCTGGAGCACAAGGCACAGGAATGTCAGCAACTTCATTCCAAGCCCTTAGCACCCCGGCCTTCGAGAGCCGGTGGGATGGTCACCTCCAACTTCCCCAGTGATGAAGCCCCTTTTGGCCAAATGGGCTGGCAGGAGGAATGTGTGGGGGTCCTTGTGGCACCCATGGCACCCAGCACCAGGTGGAGCCCTTTCTCCCCCTGTGAGGCCAGCCCAGAACCAAGGTGTCTCCAGGGGCCCGAGGTCCCCTCTCCGCCCACACTAAGTGGCAAGTTCCAACAAGGCTGGGGACCGATGACCCTGGCCCTGTACTCACAGCCCCTTCCAGGTTTCTGCCTGTCTCTGATGCCTTGGACATCCTGGCCTTGGACCCCGGACTGCAGCCTGCTTCGTTTCTGAAGACCTGAGTCCCTGGTTCCTGGGGCCTGCTCCTCTCGGGCAGCCGATCGCAACCCTGAAAGACACAATCCGGAACGCCGTGATCCCCAACACTGAAACCCTGAAAATACCTTTCCGGAGAAAATAATGAAAAACTCTTTAAAAGATATTTATTTACATTTTTAAGAGGGGATTCATTTGAGAAACCCATAGAACATGACAGAACACCTCATAGACCACTTTACACAGTAAAATAGAGAATTAAACATATTTTTGCAAACACTCAAGTATACTAACCACAGCCACACAGGGATAACGGCTGGGAGCAGATGAATTGAATTTACCAATAAACAGGTAAAAAGGGAGAAATGCATATCTCTGTGGTGTGAAATTGTGTCGCCGGCTTTATGACCTCAGTCACCCGCAGTACTGTGACCGACAAACTGAGTCCTTTGACAAAATTGGTCAAAAACCATGACAGGTCGCCACCACGTAGCCAGAGCCCAAAGAGACCTTGAGAACTTTTATCTTTCACAAACGCCGTCGTGCAGAGTGGACTTCTCTCCGTTTATTGAGGAAGCGTCGCTGTTTTTACGAACACGCGCAATGCTCACAAAGTCAACGTTGTGATAATACACTTTTATGGAGTCAAATTTACACAAAAAAATTGCATAAAATGAATTAGAACTCTCTAACAGTCTCTGCGCAATTTATACCTCTGGTTTTGGAAATGACGTGAAGAAGAAATACACAGTGTAGCAAATTGTAAAAAAATAATGCTGGCAATTTAACATAGTGGAAAAAACAGAAAATAAAAACAGAAAAGAAGATCCAACACGAAAGAGCGTGTTTCAGGAGAAGACCACGGGCATCGCACAGAGCTAGCCGGCTTGCACGGTCGTGAACCGTGTTTTGAAGTCTTGCACAGTGATGAGTAGTTGCTTTTTTGTTTTAGGACGTGGCTCTCCTCAGAGGTTACTGTGACATTCATTTTCTACGTGGCGTTGCTCCTTTTGAAACTCTTCTGCGATTGCGTGTCCAGGGACACGACCATTCCTTATTCAACTTCCCATCGTCTGGGCTGTGCTCCCTCTCTGTTTTAGGTGCTCAGAAATCCATTCTGCACACGCTCACATGCAGACCACGGATCTGGAAAAAACCAATCTGGTGACCGAATAGTAACACCACTGCGTCAGTGTCTCCTTATCCTACCACGCACGTGATTATTTTTCAACCCGTCAGTAACTCTGCCGGCTTCTTCAGGCACATTCAGCTTTAATTCGCTGGAAGCCCCGGGAACATCACCGCTGGAGGGATGCCAAGACAAGAAGATGGCACACTCGTAAACTGAAGTTTCCATCGTTGCCATATCGAGTGGCCAATCCACGCATCTGAATTTTCTGCCAAATATGTGAACTAAATGGGAAAAAAAACTTGACTGGTAACACCTTGAAATTCACTCTTAGCCTTGATAGCTCCTAATTCCAGATCTGTCGTTACAGCTTGGGGATTTGACTGAAATCCATTTTGTTTTCGTAAAATCCACCCAATCTTCAAATAAGTGTTTATGAAGTGCTTCATTTTTTTCTAGTCACTAATACACAGACCAATGGATAAGTTCTACAATTTTTGGATCCAACGGAGGCATAAAATGTATATTGTTGATTTAAAAAAAAAAAATGTGGGGACAGTTTTGAAAGTGCCATCCATCAAAGTGAAGCACGTGCTAGTGTTTGCGTGTTAGACTCAGTGGCAAATGTGAGAAGTTAAATCCCCAATCAAGAATAGCTCACCAGCCTGCGACTGTGATTTCCAGAATTCCAGACTTTGGGAATTTTGATCTCTTGGGATTTCAGCGTCTGGGATTACAGAGTTTGGGACGTGTCCTTAGAGGCTGTGATCCAAAGCCCCGCCCCCTTCTCAGATCACAGGCTCCATCCGAGTCCCTGGCTCTTCCCACAACGCCTGGGAGCCTGACTAACATCCCCCAACGACTGCTGGCCGGCCCAGTGGTCAGCAGACAGCAAACACGTCTCTTGTCAGTGCATCTCTGCTGTTCTTGGGTGAAATACGTGGAAGGGAGGAGTTAGCAACAGAAGAGTGTTTGGGTTAAAGGTAGTGTGATGAAGCCAGGCTCTCTGCACACACAACTTTGCACCCAGGGAAAGCCAAGCTTCCGGAGTGATGTAGTACGACCCCATGGTTAAGAGCAAAGACTCTGATTGGACAACCCGGTCCCAATCTGCTAACGGAGCAGCCCTGTATCCAGCACTTGGCACCCTGTGAAGAGTTTTCTCATCGGCAAAACCACAGGTGACAGTCACACCTCATGGAAATTTCCGAGGATTAAATGAGATACTATATGAATGCACCTGGAGCATTTTCTGGCACGTGGAAAATGATAAATAAATGATATCTACTGTTATGACAATGAGTACGGCTTCAGTACTTCAACGACCTTCCTCACTTTGCAGGTACACTGGTTTGCTAGGGCTGCCGTACGAAGTTCCACAGATCGTGTGGCTTACAACGATAGAAATTTATCGTCCCACGATTCTAGAGGCCAGAAATCCCAGAACAAGATGTCGGCAGATCTGGTTCCTTCCAAGAACTGTGACGGGGAATCTGTTCCCGCCTCTCTCCTTGGCAGCAAGATGCCGTCTGCTGCCTGGGTGGTGCCCTGGGCTTCCCTCTGTGTGTGGCTGTGTCCTCATCTCTTCTTGTAAAGACCCCAGTGGGGTCCACACTAATGACCTCATTTTGACGTGATCACCTCTATAAAGACCTGTCTCCAAACACAGCCGCATTCTGAGGCTCTGGGAGTCAGGGCTTCTGCAGAGGAGCTTTAGGGTGGGCGAGGGGAGGAACCATTCAGTCCGTAACAGCGAGCTTCTGGGATTTTGATTTGCTTGACAGATGTGTTTGGATGGCATCCGCCCCCCCAAAAAACCATTATGTACATTTATTCTTAATCTTTTTAAGAAAAGAAGAAAGAAAGAAAAAAAGTCAAGTGTTCCCCTTCCTCACACAAATACAATTTGCTTTCAGATGAGAGTAAAACGGTAGGAAGTGGAAACTGCACCATTGGAGACAAAATGGCAGTGAGTTTTCATAGTCCATTTTGGTTCTCGGTGTCAGAATGAACTTGCAGAGGACGACGCTGCAGCTCTGTCATCAGCTCCCGAGTCACAGGGCAGACGGCGGCAGAGCTTGGGGAAAAATCCCTGAGCACCCTCTTACATAGATTGTTAGCTACGACGCCGAGCTGAACACCAGCATTATGTGGCAGCTAATAAGGCTTAAATGAGCTTAAATTGGTTATTGGTTATCGATTTAAAGCACAAGCATATAGATTAAAATAGAGCCTCTGAGAACCCATTTTAAAACGCAGATTATTCGTGATGGAACGGCGAAGTCTGAAGTGGCGAGGAGAGGGCGGCCGAGTTACAAGGGAGCTGTAACAGTACTTAAGTTTTACAAAGGTAATTGTCTGTCTTGGCTGCTGGGGGAGAGCTGCCTGGGGACCAGAGGCTAGATGTGGTGAAGGAAGATTCCAGAACAGGCCTGGCAGGGCCCCCACCCCCGACCAGAGAGTCTTTGCTCAATGAGCTAGTGCGGACATATCTCATAACATCCAGGCATATTGACTCGTACATTGAATTTATTTGCACGAATTTGTACCTTCTCATTGATTTTCATTATAAGATGGGGTATGTGTTTCTCTGAGGAAGAAAAATGGCTCCAGAAGTAACATCATTATAGTCATGAGTGTGGTAAATCTTTGAAACTACAGCATAAATAGCAATTCTGAGCAATCCTTTGAGCAGAAATTAAGTTATAAGGTACAAAACTGTCATCAACTACCAGTTGTCCATGGGACGGACACAGATTCCTCCCCCGGGCATCTGGGCAGCAGCCCCGCACCCAGCCCGGCTCTCCGGGTCCTCACTCTGCCCTGGATCTCTCAGCCCTGCCCCCTCTGGGCCCTGTCCCCACGGGTGCTCTGGCCTCGCTTTCCCTCCGCAGCTTCTGAGCCCTCTTGCTTCCACGAGGCCACCCAAGGAGCTTGCCCCGAGCTTGCTGCCTCCTCTCAGCCCTCCTCACCCCCGTTTGATCTCATCGCTCCGCTGGGTCTTAGCTCCAAGGCCTGCAAGGCTTTGAGAAAAAACTCTGTGAGTCGCTCCGCGGGGGTGCCCCAAACACATAGGAACTGGAGCCGATACTCGTACGGCGCTAGCTGGGTTGTCTTAATGTTTGTGTGCAGAAACTTTCGGAAAAAACAGCCCATTGGCTTCCATCAGTCACCCCTCCCAGGGGCAGAGAGCAAGGGACTTTCAGTGGTCCGAGTCTTCAGACTGCGTTTCCCAGTGGAAGCTTCCAGGTTGTTGACAACGAACGGAATGGATGTAGGGTGCCGTGGGGGGGCGTCTCCGGCTGTGGGATGGCGGCAAAGGCTCAGGAACCTCGCCAAAGCCAGCCAGCAAGAGGAGGGCAGAGAGTTCTGGTTGCCGAAGCTCGCGGTGGAGGACGGGGGACGTGAGGACGTGGCGCACGTTGCATCTGAAGCCAGGAACCGAGACGGAAATGGCAGCATGTTGCTTTCTTTAAAAAGAGACACCTGCAGGGGCAGAAAGCCAGTGGCCCGGTCCACACGGGGGTGGGCCGGTGGGAGGGGCTGTGGCCCTGGGCCAGGCGGTAGCAGCCAGCAGGGGTGCGCCTGGCAGGAGCCCCGGAAGGAGGGGGAGATCTGCTCAGGATCATTTGTTTTGCTGAATTCTTTCCCCAGACTGTGTCCTCAGCAGAAGAGAAGAGATTTGTGAGCTCTGCGGTGTCGCCCCCAGGGCTCTTTAAGAAGCAGCTTTGTGTGAGAAAGAATAATTCGGAGTCACGAGGGTCTCTCGCCCCTTGCTGTGGGGATGATTGGAATTTGTTAGTGTGAGGGCTGGTCTCACCCGGAACCGGCAGAACCATTCCTGCCTTGAGACGCCGCTGTCCTCCTTTGCAAAGATCCGAATGGCCCGATGGCAGAGGAGTCTCCCTCCCTCGATTCCCATTCACATATAGCCCCACTTGTGCCTCCTCCTCCGCGTTCCCTGAGCACAGACAAGGAGACTCCCTGGTGCTCCCGGAGATGTCCTGGGGACGGCCTCTCTCGCCTTCCTGAATGTCCTTGCCTCACCTCTTCTACTCAGACCCTCGCCTCCTGCATGCAGCTTCTGCTAGACGAAGGCTCTCACCTGCTTCGCACCCCTCTGCCCCACCTTTACTTTTCGAAATAGAACCCTTGGCACCCACCTCCCAGAATCACGACCTCAGCCACCAGGCACTGCGTGCAGTGTTGGCTGCAGCTCCCTCACCTAACAGCAGGCACTCTGAGGGCAGAAGCCGTTTCAACACCCTTCCTAATACTTCTCTGAGCTCTCGCCTAGTTCATGTGCCGTATAGACCCTCAAAGTGCGCTGAGTTCCAGACAGAGCCGTCCCCCAAGTTGACCAAGACCACATTCTCTAAACACTTACCCAAGAAGAGACAGTTAGAAAGTTCAGTAGGAAGCATCCTTCAGGAGGCTGAGAAAGCCCAGTGTCCCAGGACTGGCCAGAGGGTGACCCCTCCCTGCCCCAGCACCACAATCCCAGCTTGCCCACTGCCCACAGAGGCTGAGACCAAGGAAGCAGAGCTGTTCCCTGGGTGAGGTGGGCTGGGCTGGGATGCTTGTGAATGGCTTGAGCCCAGCAATCATCCAAAGAGTTACTGTTTGCTGGAGCATATTGGAGCCAAAGTCGCAGCGTGTGGCGGAGGACCTGGCGCCAGTGCTGGTGGGAGGCAGCCTTTGGGGACTTTCCTGGTTCTTCCAGGAGGCTTGTAGCCCAAATATCTTAAGGACCAACAAGTTAGGAAAATGTGAGGTGACCAGAGCATCAGCCAACTTCTTAACTGAGCAAGGAAGTTGGGCTTGGCGTTGATGCTCACAGGCGATGTGTGAGCTCCTAGAAGCATATTGTTTAAAAGTTTGGTACCGAGGGGCAGCGCTTCAGCAAGAGGTATCTGTAGCAGCTTACTGGGGTGACACCGAGCTCAAATAGTTCTCTCAGCTCCATCACAACTGTTGGTGATCGGTTCAGCCTACTCAGGGGGCCCAGAAGAAGTCTGCGTTAACTTGCCAAGCAGAAAAGTAGAAGCTTCTCTGTCTCCCCTCTGAGGACTTGGAGGAGAAAGTCAACTCCAAATAAAAGGAGGAGCAGCTGTGTAAGCATCGCTAGTGGGCCCAGAATATGGTGGATCTTTAATAAAGTTAAAAGCTTGTGTGTGTATATAGGTACATATGTATGTATTTGATTGTCTATCCATCCATCGACACACACAAACACACAGACATACTCACACTTTTATGTCCATCCATCCATGCATACATACATCCCCATGCATGCATTCATCCATCCATCCATCTATCCATACAGATATCCTCTATCCATCCACTCATCCATCCATCTATCCATCCATCCATACATCCTCCATCCATCCACTCATCCATCCATCTATCCATCCATCCACTCATCCATCCATCTATCCATCCACTCATCCATCCATCTATCCATCCATCCATTCTCCATCCATCTATCCATCCATCCACTCATCCATCCATCCTTCCATCCATCCACTCATCCATCCATCTATCCATCCATCCATTCTCCATCCATCTATCCATCCATCCACTCACGCATCCATCCTTCCATCCATCCACTCATCCATCCATCTATCCATCCACTCATCCATCCATCCATCCACTCATCCATCCATCTATCCATCCATCCACTCATCCATCCACTCATCCATCCATCTATCCATCCATCCACTCATCCATCCACTCATCCATCCACTCACGCATCCATCCATCCATCCACTCATCCATCCATCTATCCATCCATCCATTCTCCATCCATCCATCTATCCATCCACTCATCCACCCATCCATCCATCCATCCATCCATCCACTCATCCATCCACTCATCCATCCACACATCCATCCACTCATCCATCCATCTATCCACCCATCCATTCTCCATCCATCTATCCATCCATCCACTCATCCATCCATCCATCCACTCATCCATCCATCTGTCCATCCATCCATTCTCCATCCATCCATCCATCCACTCATCCATCCATCTATCCATCCACTCATCCATCCATCTATCCACTCATCCATCCACTCATCCATCCATCTATCCATCCATCCATTCTCCATCCATCCATCTATCCATCCACTCATCCACCCATCCATCCATCCATCCATCCTCCATCCATCCACTCATCCATCCACTCATCCATCCACTCACGCATCCATCCATCCATCCACTCATCCATCCATCTATCCATCCATCCATTCTCCATCCATCCATCTCTCCATCCACTCATCCACCCATCCATCCATCCATCCATCCTCCATCCATCCACTCATCCATCCATCCACTCTCCATCCATCCACTCATCCATCCACTCATCCATCCATCTGTCCATCCATCCATTCTACATCCATCCATCCATTCACTCATCCATCCATCCATCTATTCATCCACTCATACATCCATCTATCTGTCCATCCATCCTCCATCCATCCCCTCATCCATCCACTCATCCCTGCATCTATCCATCCATCCATCCTCCATCCATCCACTCATCCATCCATCTAGCCATCCATCCATACATCCTCCATCCATCCACTCATCCATCCATCTAACCATCCACTCATCCCTCCATCTATCCATCTATCCACTCATCCATCCATCTATCCATCCACTCATACATCCATGCTCCATCCATCCACTCATGCATCCATCCATCTATTTATCCTCCATCCATCCACTCATTCACCCATCTACCTAGGCAGACAGACAAAAGACAACCAAACACATGCACACACACACATACACACTCTCACACGTCCATCCATCAATTAGTTCATCTATTCATGTAGTCATATGCACACACATGTTCATATATGCTCCTCTACGTATCCATCCAACCAGACACACACACATACACACACACACCCCTCTTTTTAACTGAGGTCTTCCAGTTAGATTGATGGAATCCCATCCAGCTCCTTAGCCAGCTAGGAGGACCCCTGAGCTGAGTGGGAAAGTGACTTGGATTAAGACTGTGGAGGCTCCTTGCCAGAGTGCTGGTTGCTGATTTGAGATGATTTAGCAGGAGGTGCTGAAGCCCCTGCTCATGGCCACTGGGATCCTGCCGTCCTGTGTGTGGTTAATTGCTCGGGAAGGAATAGGAGCTTTGTCTATGTCAGCTCACTTGGGGAAAAGCGAGGTGTGCAGTCGTGAGAACATGGCGGGGATTTTGTGGAGTCGTGCAGTTACCGCTGCTCCTTCTAAAGCAGAACGGGAAGTCCTGTGCTGATGACAGAATTTTCACATCTCTAAATGAGCTGGCTGCACAGCTCAGCGAGGGAAGTGATGGGATTTGAAATACACCTGTTAGCAGCCGTCCTACTGTGAGCAATTAAGCCTCTGACAAAGGCAACCATGGCTTAGTCATCGAGCGTATTAATATTGCCAACCTCGATGTTCCCCAACGTGTAAAACAACAGCGAATGCTTTCGGAACCGACGGGAAACCACTGGAGCCCACTAACGCGTGCCAGCTCCTGGAGAGCCCTGAAATTGAAGTCAATTTGCCTTAATAAAGCTGTTTAACATTAATTTAAGGTGGACTCAGGCCAGGTTTAAGAAAATTAAGACAAATGTAGTGGGTGGGCACGAGTGAGCCTGCTTCGGGGTCAGGAAGTGGGGGCGGCCTCCGCCTCTGCTACCCAAAACATCACATGGTGCCGAGTCCATCGGAGGCAGCACCCACCAAATCCCACGCCTGAAATGTTGACTCCTCAGACTGTTTTGCTAGAAGTTTCATCTCTTTACACTGCTGCTGTGGAAGTAGCTGTTAGGAAAATGTTGTTTTGTAGGGTTGAGTCGATGATGATAAAACCCCGAATCTTCCTAAAATTCTTCTGATGGGAAGCGATATTTTCATAAATTAGGACAATGATTGTCAGCGGCGTTAAGCTGGGGAGGGGAGGGAGGTGGCGGAAGGAGCTGGGGTAGAATCTGGCTCTTCTTAGATCAACCAACTGTTTCTGCGTGTGAGATAATGACCTTGCCGGAAAGCTCGGCTCCCAAACTAAGTTTTCGGAAGTTGTCAGAATTCGGAAACTGCTCTGCTACGTTCCCTGAAGCAGAAAGGGTTTGTTGTTGAAAATTCCTTCATTTTCTGTTTTTGTTCTTAAATTCAATCCCGTGATTAAAAGCATACTAAATATTTAGAAGGAATAAAAAAGTCAGCTTGAGCATGCCCTCGGGTGTGGGGGGGTGTTCCAGTCAACGCCCTCTGGGATTCCAAGATCACTATCAAGATTAGCTGGGTGCCTGGCACCCTGGTGATTGCGTAGACCACAACTAACTAGTTCCCATGGTGCTTCAAAGTGATTTTGAGAGTGAAAATGCTCTTGAAAGAGGAAAATGAGGGTTAGTTCATTCCTTTGTGCCGTGTTGTAACACAGAACCCTGCTTCAGTCTCCAACTGACAATGATCTTAGCTATTCATTGAGTTCCTACTTGCATGCTGGGCTGGACATTCTAGAGCCCATTAAATTTTGCATTCCCCCTAAGAGTGTGACTCGGGTGCTGTGATTGTTCTATTGTGTGTGTGACGACAATGATTTTGGAGAGGGCACGCACCGTGGCTAAGGGCAGGTGGCTGGCACGCCGCAGAGCAGGGATTTGCATCTCCTGAAAGGCTCGATTCAGCGCACGTTCTTCCTTGTCATCATCGCCATTGTCAGAGACACCTCTGTTGTCATTGTGTTGTTTTGCTTGCAGACCTAACATGGAGACAGTCACTTCCTGCAAACTACGCACTTGCCAGGGTAAAACATTAGTCATACCAGCATAATGGTCTGACGCGGTTTGTGCTCAGAACTTCCAAAACAAGTTGGGAGGAAAACCGGAGCCAAAGAAAAGACTCTGTTTATTTAAAGAGACAGTGTGGACTCCAAGCCTGGGAAGATTTAAACCGGGGTTCGGTGAAGACAGAAGTAATTGAGGTCAAGATGACCCTGCCACACGCACGTACACACAGAGAATGGATTGAAGGGTTTTTCCTGTGCTCTAAGGCATGATGGCAAAGTTAGAGTGGGGTCAGGACTCACTCATTTATTCCACTTATCCAACCGGCCTTTCTTGGCCAGGCGAGGTGCTGTGTCCTTGAGATAAGGCACTGAACGACACAGGCCCTGCCCTCGTGGAGTTTACGCGCTTACAGGGGAAGCAGGCCCAAGCCAACATATAAACATATACCCTGTCAGTTCTGGAGAAACACAGCAGGGTTAGAAGGTACCAGACTAGAGCAGCCATGACTATTGTGCACAGTGAAGTCAGAGAAGTTCCTCCTAGGAATGGACAGAGACCTGAGCAAGAGAGGAAGTTCTTGGAACATCTGGGAGACTTACTTTGCAGACAGTGGGC
>CAUYRB010096463.1:0-30093 GCA_963574695.1 Propithecus perrieri | reverse complement strand
GCCATTTGGCTTATACCTGTGAACAGAACAAAGATCTCCCAGTGTGACGCTAAAATTCTGGTGGAGAGTGACAATAAACAATAAATATAACTCCTATGTTTATTATTTAACATCCTAGAAGGTCCAAAGTGATATGCAAATAAATAAAAATGAAAGAGAGTAAGGAGGACCAGGAAAGTTCAAGCGGGAGCAGTAAGATTTTTTGCAGCATGTGCAGGAATAGGCACACCCTTGAGAAGGTGATGTTTGCGAACAGACTGGACGTCAGTAAAGTACGTGGAAGTCATTAAGATTGGGAAACTCGACATGGAGCCAAGGGCCCCTCGATATACTGAGTATCATTTGTTGATTAGAACAAATAAATGCCCATCTTGTAAAGACACACCCAAAAAGAGGCTGAGTCTTTCGATGTCAATTACAAAATATGCATCACTAACTCTCATTTTATTATGCAGATACATGTAAATGAAATTCATACTTAGATTAGTTTTTCTTCTTTTTCTATTTATTAATTCTTTTTAGGTAAAAAAGGAGAATTCATGATGGGACATAAGAATCAAACTTCCAGCAGTGATTTCATTCTTTTGGGATTGTTCTCGTCTTCCCAAACAAGTCTGGTGTCCTTCTTGTTTATATTTATCATTTTTGTTGTGACTGTAGCAGAAAACTCACTCATGATCCTCCTCATCTGCAGTGACTCTCGACTCCATACTACAATGTATTTCCTGCTCAGCCATCTCTCCGCTATGGATATCCTACATATTTCCAACATTGTTCCCAAAATGCTTGCCAACTTTCTGTCAGGCAGCAGAACTGTTTCATTTGCAGGTTGTGGATTCCAGGTATTTCTGTCCCTCACCCTCCTGGGTGGCGAGTGCCTTCTTCTGGCTGCGATGTCCTGTGACCGCTATGTGGCCATCTGTCACCCCCTGCGCTATGCGGTCCTCATGGACGACTGTGCCAGCGTTCTCATGGCCGGAGGGTGCTGGCTTGTTGGGACCTTCAACTCCATAGTTCACACGGCTTACGTGCTCCACTTTCCCTTCTGTGGCTCTAGGGCCATTGATCACTTTTTCTGTGAAGTCCCTGCCATGCTGAAGGTGTCCTGTGTAGACACATGGCGCTATGAGCAAGGAGTTTACCTAAGTGGCATCATTTTCCTACTGATCCCTTTCTCCGTGATCTCTGCTTCTTATGTCCAGATCCTCCTTACTGTCCTTCAAATGAAATCATCAGAGGCACGGAAAAAGTCATTTTCCACTTGTTCCTTCCACATGATTGTGGTCATAATGTACTACGGGCCGTTTATTTTTACATACATGAGACCTAAAGCATACCACACTCCGGGCCAGGACAAGTTCCTGGCAATATTCTATACCATCCTCACACCCACACTGAACCCTGTAATCTACAGCTTTAGGAATAAAGATGTTCTGGGGGCAATGAAAAATATGCTCAAAAGTAACCTTCTGCATAAAAAAAATGCATAGGAAAAATGCCTGAATTATGTGTTCTATTTCTATATGCAATACCTAGAGGATGTTTATTATTAGTTTTTCCAGAAAGCTAATCAAAGCTTCTACCTTGCCACACATGTGGAAAGATGTGACTATTTTGAAAGCTTTGTTAATAATAAAGTCATCACATGTTGATTTTGTAAACGTGTACCTCTGAAACTGTATTAGTCCTTCTGTGATATCAATTATAATCAGCCAACACACTTGAGGACGTAAAAGATGACCCAAGCCTTCCTACTTCATCCCACTAATATTGTAAGAATTTATATGAATATTTTATAAAATACAATCACATATCCATTATATAAGAAACCTGAATCTATATGATGTCTGTATTTCTATAAAGCCTTATAAAATTATATTGCTAACAATCATTTATCAAAAATCCATAATCTTAAAATGTTTATTACTCTTTGGTTTGTTTTGACACATTTGTTTAGTAAAGTAAGTAATTATACACACACACGTATGTATGTGTGTACACTGTGGTAAAGTTGAGTTATACTATGCTAGAGGCAGTTATACAATATTAGGTAAGAATGTCATGAAAATCGTCTCATTTCATATATACATGTATATATATACATGTATAAGAAAATATTTCTATTGAGCATGCAATTAAATAATTTTATTAATAGCAAAAACTAGAATACCAGATTTTATTGAGTTTAATACTCAAGTTAATTTTATTATAGCATGTTACTTATTTTACATTAAATAAATATCATTAAATACTTAAATATGAAGATATTATAGGAAGATTTTTCATGAGTGAAAAGTCATTACTTTGCCTTTCACAATTGGAAATTTTAAAACAATAAGAGTAAATGTTAACAAAGTTTTGGTAAATTTGAAGTCATTACATACTGTAGGTGGACATGAAATATGGTACACAGATAAAAAAAACATTGTGGCAATATATATGAAGAACCTTGAATAGATTATTAAATTATCTTATAATGATACTTCTTAATATCAATGATTTAGACACAAAATAAGCAATTATATGTTAATAAAAACTTTCTTTCCTCACAGTTGTGATTTTCTTACTTGCTTATATCCCTGTAATACTCTTTTATAATCTGGTGTGCTAGAGTTTTATTTCAGTAGAGACTAAGGAGAAAATTTACTGACATAACAATACATGTAAATATATTGCCAAGAGAAATTCAAAATTGACTTGAAATGTTAATGTTACTCTTAGATGCATCATTTGTTTTACATATATTAAAATATGCCTTTACAACTCATAATGATACTTAATGTGGACCCAGGAGCATCATGAAATCCGTGAGTAGTGAAAGTCTGGATATCAAAGCATTATTATTATAAGCAAGAAAAAGTCAGTACCCAGCTGAACAGATCTGAGGACAATATGTAAATTTAGAGGTCAAAATTCAGAGATTTATGAATTTCTAGATTAATATACAAAAATGAAAATACTATGCAGTAGGGATAAAACCATGTATTTATATAATGTCTGTGTTTTTATGAAACCTGGTAAAATTATATTTCAAACCCCATAATCAATCACTTATCAAAAATTTACAAACTCCATGTATAATCACCATTATTCACGGAATGGTTGGTTTTGGCACCTTTGTTTTCTCAAGTGAAAGATAAACATACATAATATATAGGAATGCCTCTAAAATATTTAACAAAATATGAAGATACTATAGCAAGCTTTAGTGGGCAAAAGTCACTACTTTGTCTTTCACAGTTGGAGATTTAAAACAATAACAATAATTGTTATCAAAGTTTTGGGTTGAATTTGACATCATAATATACATTAGATATACTTGTTAGTAGGATTAATTATAACACCTAATAATCAATAATTGAGTGTAATATGTGTATGTATATACAACATGAATTTTAAGACTTAAAAGATTTAATCTACTTAAATAAGCAGGCTTCTTTTAGATTCTGAATTTTAAATATACATATATGGCAATAAAAATTTGAACAGAATAATTTATGATATTAAATAATGAGAAGTAATTGTTTTAGATTTGATAATGGTATGATAATTATGTTTTAAAAGCCCCATATAGTTAAAGATATATACTGAAGGATTTATAGATGTAAGAAAGTCATGTATGGGATTTGCTTTAAAATGTACAGTGGGCGGAGATTTGTGAAAATATGCAGCACAATATTTGCCCTGTGTGGATAAGTTTTGAAGCTATGTGATAGGTGCATTAAGGTTGATCATGATACCCGCCCCCACTTCTTATTCTAATATAATACCTTACGAGGAATTTACAAAATCTGGCATTTGGATCAGAATTACACTATTTTCACAGAGTACATGGGAATGCATTAAAATCTTTGTTATAATATTTCTTGTCATGAGGAAACATGATATATTTTTTTACCTTTTTTTAAATGAAGCTCGGGGAAAATTTTTCTTTACATACATGTTGCAAGTTTCTTGATGAATTTATATTCCTGAAATATATCAATTTTGCCACATTAGTGATATTCTAAGAATAGAACTTCTAACTCTTTAGGGTCATTAATTATTCTACATTATTTATGTGTCTACTACATTTTTTGAATGCTCTTGGGATTTCCCAATGGATTCTCATGGTGTTCCATGTTAATTGTATCATATACAAATATCATTAATTGTTGGCTTGTTTTCTAGAAGCTAGTATCTTTTGGGCTCTGTTCCTGTTTACTTTGATTGCATGGCTACTGCTTCCAGGGAAATGTTGAGTTAAATTCTTGTTACTTGCCATTCCATGTCCTGATTGTAATACTTACAGGAAATATTAGATAGAGTGTTTTATTTTTCATTGACTATAGCTATGAGTTTATCATAGTATGGACTGTTTTTTTCTTTCCTGGACTAGAAAGGAGTTTGTGATTTTTTTTGTTTTTTTTTTTTTTTGAGTGTTGGTATTTTTTAAATGTTCTTTGGGAATTTCTATGTACTATTAATATAAATTTTTGCCCACACTCCAATTTGGTGTGGTATTGCAGTTTTGTTTCGTTTTGTTTTAATTTACAATTATCATCAACTTCTCTACTTCACTAATATCTAATATCTACATTGAAAGAACATCAGTTTTCCTGGTGTCAGGAATGGGAAAGATTGGGAAGGAGCACAATGACAACTTTTTGGGATAATAGAAATATTTCATATCTTGATTGTGGTGGTGATTACCTGAGTATATAAATGTGTCAAAATTCATTGAAATATAGGCTTACATGGATTTAGTTATATAAACTATTCCTCAATAAAGTTGACTTTTAAAAAACATATCCTTGAAATAGAATCAAATTTTATGTCAGTTTTATTTATTATTCTTTTACCCATGCTTAGTTAATATGTCTGATTACTCTGAAAATATTATGAAAAGAAAAAATTATATGTGAAAAAATTACTGAGACCAGATGGTTTTCTGCTCTTTTAAGAGTTAGACAATATTAATGATATTGCTTTATGTGTCTATAAAGAGCCTGATCTCTGGGTACATTGTGTTATTATGTACCTATAAAATACCACTTCATAGCAACAGCTGTATCTGGCAAATCTCTTTTTATGTTGCTTAACTGATAATTCTGACATACAGACTCTGTTATACATTCTCCAATTCTAAAATGGAAGAGGCTTTCGCTCATCAACTACAGCCCCAAAACTACGTGCCAGTTCAGGAATTCACCATCTGGATCAACATCAACCCTGCGTTCCCCAAGAGGAAGCCTGCAACTCTGAGCAGCTGGAGACATGCCGCTGAAAAGAATGTCCCTGTCCCTGCTCTTTTTAGGGGAGAGAGAGAGAAAGTCGGACTGCCAGATGACTACAACTCATTACTGCCTGGCAGTATTCAGGGTGAAGTGAGAGTAATTTGATCGGCAATCAGGAGAAATGAATGGCAAGGGGAGATGTGTGTTGATGCTATTTTAGCGCAAGTCAAATGAAACCAGGAGAACTGACGACATGCATTCATCTCCCTGTTGCCTCCAGTAGCCATGCAAGCTCCTCCTTTCTTTATACAATTAACTGTTATTTTCCTGTTATTACCTTGACAAAAAATGTTAGCAATGACCTGGTAAGTTACTCTTAGTGATTAACACAGACTTGCGCATTACCCTTACTCTGCTAAGGAGAGAACGTATCCTATACTGCAGCCAAGAATCTCCAAAGTGTAGCCTCTGACAGAAGCAGGGCTTGTGCAAGCCAGCAGGCAGATTTGTCAGCCACCTGCACACGCTCAGGCTTAAATGGGTGCAGCGGATTTACTCTTCGGATATTGCGGAATTCACACGAATTTTTTTTTCTAAAGGGAAATAGAAGTAAAATTATGGTGTTTTTTTTTTTTTTTTAAATTTGGTTTATATTTCAACGGTCAACTATAACTCTGTGAAATGGAATCATATTGGGTTATATTCTCTGTGATGTGATTTAGGAGTAGTAATAAATTGTAGAAAAAGGCTGACCCTCAAGTAAAAAATAAAATATTAAATCAATCTATGGTAACTGGATTCAATTTAATTCCTGTTCAGTTGAAGCTCCTCTCTGACATGTTCCATGGAGTCTCTAGCATTACTTTTACCTCCCTTTTAATATTGAATAAGGCAAGTTTTGCTAAATGCCTCTCTGGTGAGGGCCTACCGTAACAAACTAGAAATGCCTTCCAGGAAGAAACTCCAAATACTCAGAGAGGCCTGGAAGAGGTTGGCCTCCTACAGGAATTAAGTGGAAAGCCTAGATTAGAGAGCAGCTGCAAGGACACGACTTCTCTCAGGCTTTGTTCTTCTGGAAAATTTCTATTCTTACTCAGCAGCAGGTCCAAGTTTTGAGTAATGAAACTTATACATTTTGGCGGGTCCTATTTGAGAGAAACGAGTACAAAACTGCAAAAAAAAAGCCCTGTCTGAAAATATTTGCTTAGACTGAGAAAAGAAATAACAACAAATTAAAAATTTTAAAAAGCTAACAAATCAAAAAAATGTTTTATATTCTGAGGCTTCTAGCAATCTGTCAGTTTTTGTTTTTGGCCTCCACCAGGAAATTTCCTTTTTGTCATATTTGAGTTTTGGTACAATCAATAATTTTGAAAAATATACAAAAGTAATTTGAAATGAAGGCACTCACAAGAGGGATTGAATTTATACTCCAATTGCTGTGATGTTGTGTAGAACGACATGATTGTGTGACGTACTCTTGTATGGCACACACTGAACGTGCATGAATACACACAGCTTCGTCACTGGAACACTCACTTCTTCAGGACCCTGCTCTGCCGGGGGGGTATTCTTCATGCTGTTTCGTACAGAGCTACCACACTTTTCAGGACAAGGCCAATGTACATGCTAACGGGTAATCCAGTAGTTTGGGATGCATAAAACATGCAACCTCACACAAAGGTACGCTCCCTGTGTGCTTCTGCTACTGGTTTTTGTCCTGAAATGCGGGAGTTCTGACAAAGTGTATTGTACATAATTTACACAAAAATGTATACTGTTTGTAAACTGTGTACACTGCAGGACAGAACTTTCATTTTGACTAGGCATTAAAGAGAATCAAATCTTCCACTAATAATTGACATATATGATGTTTGAAAGCATTTTTCAGAGTAGCTTCTGACTCCATATATTTCAAACGTTATTTCTTCTCCACTTCCCATGTACTTCTGAAGTCAAGTGCAAAGGACGTGTTCATATTGTGATATAACGTTTTGACAAGGCAGTCAGCACACTGGGTGGCAGGAGTATTTTCTGGAAGCCATTCCTATACCACAACGGCTAGCTACAGCTTTATTATTATATATACAAAAATGACTGCAAACCACATAAACACATCACTAACATAAACTGAATATGTCCCCAAGTCATCTTCCCTACGCACCTGCCCCAGATGTCTATGGCAGCTCCAATGCTGCTTGATACAAGGAATGTGACAGAGGGGAAGTTGGAGTGAAAGAGACAGACTATCAATCACTTGCTGTTAATATATCTTTCTTCAGCAAACTTTACAAAATCAATGACCATGTGTACATATTTCCGGCATCCCTTCCTGAAAATGAGGGCCACTGAGATTTAAACTTCACTGGCTTCATGGTAAATCAGCCTCTCTTGTTTTACAAAATCTTTACTGGCCAAAACATATTGGGCAAAGGGAAAGAAAATGTGAGTCAAGCAGAATGTCCTTATCCAATACTCTGAATGAGCTCTAACGAGAAGTAACTCTTTGCCCATCAAAGCGCCTTCATCTCGCTGACGACCCCGGAGTGCAAACACTCACCCTTATGCTGTTCCCAGAGAGCTGCTATTCCTGTCACAGCCTATTGCTAATGACGAGAAACATCTAATTTGTACCACCACGGCAGATAGGATGGGGTTACAGGAAGCGGTGTTCAGGTGGGCATGTCCCAATGATCATTTTTCTATAAACAATATAACTTCAAAGTGGGATGAGCTGACACTGGAAAATCTCATGAACAATAAGACAAAGTTGATGTTTCTTAAATTACTGGGGCCAGATGGTGCTAGCAAAATTTACAAAAACAAAAATGAAAGCCCATAAAACCCACAAAATGATAAATTCTTGAGTTTCTAGATCAGTGTTTCTCAAAAGTGTATTTTCTTCACTTTTCCCTTCCTCAATGTGTTCCAGCCACAAAAGCCCTCCCCACTCACTCTTCACTGGGCAAAAGCATTCCTATCTCAGGAATTTAGTACTTGCTGTTCCCTCTGCCTAGAACGCTGTTCCTTCCAACATGTAGTAGCTTATTCTTTCACTTTATTTGAGTCCCTGCTCAAAAGTCAGCTTTGGAGAGAATATTTCTGTAATGGACCAAATTTTATCCTGCCCCCAAATTAATACACTTAAACCCTAACCCTCAATGTGACTGTATTTAGAGATAGGGCCTTTATGGAGGTAGTTATGGTTCAATGAGGTCTTAAGTGTGGGGCTCTAATATGATAGGACTGGTGTGTTCATACCCCATGAATATGCATATATACATGCATAAAGAAGCAACAAAGGAGGAGGAAGCGGAGGAGGAGGAGAATAGAGGAGGAGGGGCAGAACCAGGAGCTCACACACAGAGAAAAGGCCATGTGAGGACACAGTGGGAAGGTGGCCATCTGCAAGATAAGGAGGGAGGTCTCACCAGAAACTAACTCTGTTGGCATCTTGATCTTGGACTTCCAGAACTATGAGAAAATAAATTTCTGCTATTTTATCTACCCATTTTGTGATATTTAGTTATGGCGGCCCTAGCAGACTAATATACCTTCCCTGATAACCTCATCTAAAATTAGCACTTCTATTATTCCCTCATCTCCTTGTCCTGCTTTATTTTTCAGTAGAGCACTTATCACTACTCAGCATTGTATGTGTGTATCTCTAGGAGGTTGAGAGGCCGTAGAGTACGGTGAAGCATAGTGGGTAAGAGTTTGGGCTCTGGAATCAAAACCTGATTGCCATTTTGCAAATGTATGATCCTTGACAAGTTATTAAAGTCCCACAAACTTCCTCATCTGTAAAATGGTGGTGGCAGATATGCTTCTTACTTTAAAGACATTATTACAAGAACGTAATGAGTTATAACATGTGTAGTGCTTAGACTAGTACCTGGACCAATATGAACATTCAGTAACTGTTACCTGTTGTTGCTTTTTGTCTGTCTACCCCACTGGAACCTGAGCTCCACCTAAGTTCTAAGACTTTGTCTTATCCATGGATATGTTCACAGCCCCCAAATCAGTGCCTCTGGGGAGCATGTTAAGCCATCAATAAATATTTGTTATCTGAAAATATGAATAATGAAAGACTGTGGGTCTTTTCTCAAAGTTCACAAAGCGGAGATCTTTTTTTTTTAATCGAATAATCACCTTGTAACCTAACAGTACCACATGATTTCAGGGCCCTTACTTTTGTGGTTACTGTAGTATTGCTGCCAAGGGCTACTACTTTTAATTGACATAGGCTAATGAGCAAAGTTCAGCAGGACAGTTAACAAGAACCAGAGGAATTTAGGCTTTTATACCCAGTAGAGCTCACACTGGAATAGTCAGAATTACATTTACATAGTGAGCGATGCTTCATTTCAACAAAACATCACCCATGGAATTAAATCAAACCATGTTATTTGAAATTCATTACTGTTTTGGTTTTGTTTGTATTTGGTTTTTTGTGTTGGTTTTGTAGCTGTACTCAATGTGATATTCCAGCTATCAGTCAATGGTTCTTTGGCACCTTCTGGTGATGAACTTCAGAACTTGCATTGTTCTATGGCACATCACTGCAATGAGTCATTCTTTATGGCTCAGTAGACAAATGCAGAATCCAAGGCAGACACCTCATGGATTTGGCATCAATAGGCCACAGTTAGCTATGACAGGCTTTTGGCCAGCTGTCACTAGTAGTCCATAGGTGCTATGACTATATCCCGAATATCAACTTTTATAATCAATTTTGCCTTAAATCATTTTGTAAATCAATGGTGAGAGCATTTGCTACTAAGGAAATGAACAGAAGGGCTTAATTCCTAATAAAATATGTCCCTTATTTTCATCAATGTAGATATTTCCCATGATATAAGTGATTATTTCTACAAGGGAATAAGCCAGGTAAAGAATCTGTGGTCATTATGGTAGGAAACTGCACAATCTTTATGGGATCCCACCCCCAAATCTGATAAATCAAATAGACAGATTACCAATGTTCCAAACATCTCCATCTCTCTGTAGCTTCTGTGCCCACTAAGTGTAACCCCAAGAAACCATTTTGTATTGAGATGGGAGCCTTTATAGATCAAAGTTCTCAAGCTCTGAAGGATGGTTTAATAAATTTTAATATTTAATCTTCTAGAAGTTCCCATGATGAAGTAATTTTTTGTAAATTAAGAAAATCTTTTACACAGAAATAAACATCATACATTAAAATTTTAAAAACAATACACTTCATAATAGCATAAAAAATAGAAACCACTTAGTGATAAATCTGATGAACAGTGTTCAAGACTGGTATGCTGAAAACTATAAAACACTGTTGAGAGAAGTTAAAGATTCAAATAAATGAAAAAATACATCATGCTCATAGGCCATAACACTCAATTTTGTGAAAAATACTGATTATCTCCCCATATTGATCTATAGATTCAGCACAATCCCAATCAAAATTTCTTTTGCATAGAAACTGATGATTATAAAACTCATATCAAAATGGAAATGGTCTACACTAGCTAAAACAACTTTGAAAAAGAATAACCAAGTTGGAAGACTAATAGTACCTGTTTTCAAGACTTAATTTAAAGCCACAGTAATTGAGACAGAGTGGTATTTGTGCACAGATTAACAATCAGATCAGTGGGGAAGAATAGAAAAGGCAGAAATAGAACCACACATAATTGACTTCTGATTTTTTACAAAGGTGCAAAGACAATTCAGTGGAGCAAGGGTAGTCTTTTCAACAAATAGTGTTGAAACAATTGAATATCCCTCTGCCCAATAAGAAAAGAACTCTAACCCATACCTCTCACCATTCACAAAAATTAACTAGCAATAGATTATAGACCTAAATATAAAACCTAAAACTATAAAACGTCTAGGAAAAAAACACAGAAGATCTTTGTGGCCTTGGCTTGGACAAAGATTTCTTAGACCTAAAAGTACAATCCATAAAAGAACAAAAGGACTCAGTGAGCTTCACCAAAACTAAAAACTTTGGTATTTTGACATTGTTAAGTGAATGAAAAGACAAGACATAGACTGGGAGAAAAATCTTTGCAAATCATATATTTGATAATTGACTTGTATCCAGAATATATAAAGAACTTCAAATACAGTAAGAAAAACACAGATTTTTAAAAATCAGCAAAATAGTAGAACAGGCATTTCACCAAACAAGAGACACAAATCTCAAATAAGTATATAGAAAGATGCTCCACATCATTAGGGAGCATATATTAAAATCACAAGAGATACTACTTCACACCATTGGAATGGCTAAAATTTAAAAAGACGCACTGTACCAAGAGTGCTGAGTATGTGAAGGAACTAGAATTCCCATACATTGCTGGTGGAAATATAAAATCACATAACTACTTTGGAAAACAATCTGGCAATTTCTTAAAATGTCAACATATATCTACCACATGATCCAGCCATTCTACCAGGTAGTTACCCAAGAGGAATGGAAGCACATGTCCATATAAGGACTTGTGCAGAAATGTTCATATGGGCTTTATTTGGAGTAGCCTAAAATGGGAAACAACCCAAAGGTCCATCAGCAGGTGAATGAATGAACACATGGATATCTATGATGAAATGCTATTCAGCAATGCAAAGCACTGGACTATCGATACACACACAATATGAATGAATTTTAAATAATTATGAGTGAAAGAAACTAGACAAGGAGACATGTATGATTCAATTCATACAAATTTCTATAAAATGCAAACGAATGTATAGTAACAGGTAATAAATAGAGCAGTGGTTACCTGAGGGTAAGGGGAGGGGTGGCGAGACAGGGATGGAAAGGGGACAGGAGAGAACTCTGGGGGTGATGGATGTGCTAATCATCTGGTGGCTGTGATGATTTCATGGGCACGTACATACGCCAAAACTCATCAAATTGCACACTTTTAGTATGTGGAATTTATTGTATGTCAATTATTCCTCAAAAGAGCTACTTAAAAAGAAAAAACAAAACCTTTAATTCCACCTCAAAGATTATGCTCTCAGAACTTTTGATGTGGGTCAAAACTACCTCAGATCCCACAAATGACACCACTTCTCTCCTCTCCATCTTGAAAATTTCTTTTGTCACAATTTCCCTGACCTTATTCCCTCTGGGGTCCTCTCCCACCATTCAGAGCCTCCCTTGGCAGTTTTCTTCCCTGGTTCTTACACTTCTTCCTGTGCCTTAATGAGAGCATTAATGTCTTCAGCCGGCCTCTCTTTCATGTACACTTCTCCCCGAGTCATCCCAGCCACCATCTACACACTAATCCCAAATCTACACGGTAAGACTTGGCCTTTCTCCTAAGCTCCATATTTCCAGCGGGTTCCCACTGAACACCTCTGCACCACTGCCGACTTCATGACTGCAAAACTGTGTATCTTCCCCATACCTCTCTGCCCAGCCTGTGTTCAGGTCTCGGTCTGCAGTAGTGTCCCTGCAGCCACAAACAGCAGTGGATGAGAACACAGGCTCTGGACTGAATCCTAGATGTGGATTCCAGCTTTGCCACATACTAGATGTGTGTCTGGGTCAAATCAGTTGCCCTCTCTGCGCCTCATTTCTTCATCTGTGTAATGAGTCTCTTCCACAGAAGATTACTCTCATGATTAAATAAGATGGTAAACAAACTGTTTATATGGTGTCCAACAGACTAAGTGCTTAATGATGCTTAGTTAGTATCACTAGTGACATCTACCTCCATCCCTTTAATTATTCACCACAGGCTGTTCATTTCATCTCTGCAATCTCCCTGTCCCTTCACCCCCTCTCTGCTGTCTCTTATCCCACATTCATTACATCTTGATACCACAATGGGACAGACTATCCTGCTCTCTTCTCTTCAGTCCATTCTTTAAAGTGCTACCTAAGTGCCCCCAGAAGCCAGGTCAGATCATACACTTCCATGGTCAAAGACCTTTGATAGGTCTCCCTTGTCCAAATAGCATAGTCCTCAGCGGGGCATTCAAGAATCTGTAAGATCTGACGCCACCCCACCTTTCTAGCTTTGACTCCTAAAACGCTCTCTGGCCTGGACCCCCTCTCATCCAGCTAGTCTCAATGATTCTCTATTCTCCAGACACCCTGCCCTCCTCTACTACCATGTGGTTGTTTGAGGAGGGGGTTCCTCAGTTACCCATCCTCAGGCTCAGCTTAGTCAAATACTGTCTTTTTAGTGAACTTGGCCCAATTCTATGACTGGAATTCAACGGTCTCTCTTCAATGTCTCCACTGCCCTTTGTTTATACGTCAACATGGACGCTAACATGATCATCATTCATTTATTTGCCTGCTGCCCTTACTTACCTTTGTCTAGGCAGTGAATGAAGCTTGCTGACCGGAATGAAATGGGGAGAGAGAACACGACAGTCTGCCTAACAGCTGCCTGACATCTCCTTGGCAATGGCACCGGCTCATGGGGGTTCTGTGAGGATTGACACTTTACACAGTAGCATCCTCTCAAATGAACACCAGAGAGCCATCTCAACTGGAGGCTTGCAGGGGTAATAGCAGCCTCACTACTCTTGGGTGTGTGGAGTGGGAGAAGAGATGCAAATGAAGGGAATAAATAAACACTGACCTAATCTTAAGTATTCTAAATGGTTCCTTCTTAAATTAAGATGTGTTTCTCCTGGAGGGAAGCAGTTTACTGTTCTCTGCTCTGGAATGAGAGGCAAGCACCCTGGGACCTTCTCAAGTCCTACTGTTTTGTGAATTAGGGTGCAGACTTCACAGCCGGGACTAAGATTCTGCATGGCCATGCGACGTCCCTGATAAAAAGAATTTGACAGGTGCTGACAGCAGCTTGTCCTTGATAGACCCTCCAATCTCTCATTAAAGGAGGCCTGAGAGACAGGCTTTAAACATGAGAGGAAGAATGAGCCCAAAAAGGTGGTTGCCAATTCCTCCCTCCCAAAATTGTTTCAAATTCTCCAAAATATCCTATGAATATGGAGGTAATTCTTTTAGTCAGTTGTAGTTTGTATAACAGTGTCTTTGGAAAATTTTCACTAAAGCAGTCAATAGCAACTCAATGTAGTCAAAAATTCCTTGTCAACTTTGACATTTGTCAATTTATTTTCCCAAAAACTTTGGCGTTAGCACACAACCCACACCACTGTCATTTAGGAGCCACCTTCTACTGCCAAGGTGGGCCACAAGAAAGAGCCTGCCAGGCAGGGTGGAGAGTGCAGGCTAATTGGCTAGCAAAGGCTGACACATTGAGTGGAGAAGGAGCCATGTCAACAGCTACTGTGCCATGGTTTCCTGTGGCCATGATCTGCTTGTGTCTGTCCACTCTCAGAGGGCAGGGGCCATGACTTCTTTGCACATCCAGCATCTAATCCAGAGGTTGGCTTCTGGTAGAATTAACTGTTTGTTGAATAGATGAATAAACCAATGCACCTCTCAGAGACGTATTTGGAGTAGCATGCCCAGAAGCTAACGTTATTGTCATGTTTTATTTGTTGTTCTCCTTACTTAGCTTTGTCTAGGCAATCAGTGAAGGCTTGCTGCGTGGAATCAAATGGGAAGAGAGAACACGACAACCATGTTCGACGGGACAGAGCTTCCAGGAAGAGTTTTTGACGTGGAAAGAATCTCATCTCTCCTCGCTTGGTGTTAGTTACATCAACTACGCATGAAGGAAAATCCACATTTTCTAGACACAGGTACACACATATAGTAGCATGACTATTAAGTGATTTTTAACTCTAAAATTTAGAAAGTGTACAAAAAATTCTTTCTGTGCCTGGAAATATATAGGAAGAAAATATATAACAATGAAATTTTCTTGAAGTCAGGTACTTTTCATTCCAGATGGACTGAATACACAGAAATCTTAGCCTCCTGGGGTCATCCCCGCCCCGCCCCCGTGAGATAGATTCTCATCTCTGGAAGAGTTTGGGAGATCTACCTTTCAATTCCTCTACAGTTGGTAGCTGAGTTACAGAGTTACCTGCCAGCAATACCATCAGAATTTATGGAGCTGTTTAAATAGAGCAAAGTCTGCAAAGAGTTCCACAGACAGGTGCTGAGCAAAGGCCAGAGCCCCAGAAGGAAACAAGTGCAGACTCAGCAAAGCTTCCCCATCCTGAGTGTGACTCCCGCCATGCGGGTCTGTGCATTTGGCCATGACGTCCGTGCTGTCAGCTTTCCTGGGGGAGCTGCCTGGCTGGTTCCAGCTCTCTGGGGCCTTCCTGCTGTGACCTGGCTGCTGCCCCTCCTCACTGCCTACCTCAGGATTGAATCGACGGAGGGAAAGTGTGAAGCTACCCAAGGAAGGGCCGAAGCATCCTTTCCCGTGACACAGGTTTGAAACATGCCAGGGTTTCTGAGAGGCCTGGAGAAACACACCTTTTTGATTTGCAGGTACTTCTCAATAAGCCCTCTCTCAAGAGTTGGTGAATTTGGCAAAGTCTGAGCCTTTCAGCACAGCAGATTGTGCTCTAGAATGTGAAGGCCTGCTGCAGGGCACTCAACTGCAGCACCTCACAGCTGAGAGCCAGCAACTTTCACACATGGTGCTTCTCTCTGTCTCTCAGGGCAACAGATTCACAAATATTAAAACATTGTTGTGGTCTGCCTTCCCTATGTGACATTTGTATGAGTATATGTGCCTGTGTGCATGTATGTTCCTGTGTGTGCCCATGTGTGTTCATGCATGTGTATGTACACACACACTTCTTTCTCATCCTCTGAACTTCTAGTCAGGGAACGTTCTAAACATTGTGCTCTCACAGTGTTTGGCAAAAGCCCTTGGTAAAGCCCTAATAGACATTTGACCTTGATATAGACTTTCCATGAGCGTGTAGTCGTAAAACTCGGGAAGCCTGAGGTGACTCAGAATGGGCTCTTGAGTTTCGGATTGAGACTGTTTATTCTGCTATAATTAAAGTTAATGAAAGTGGGCTGTGACTTGTTGACTGTGTGTTAATCTTCTACCCAGTAAATGTCAGATTAATATCATAGAGGTTAATAATGATTTTAGCAATATCAACAAAGACCAGACATATTTCTTAATCTAGATGGTGTTGTATTAAGCTACTAAAAAATCAAATTTGAAAACCTGTCCTCTTCCATAAAAACTGGCCAAGTCCAAGCAATGCCTTCATGTATGTTACCATGTAAACAGATATTCAGAATCTTAAGTGGCTAATGCCATAACATATAACCTAAAATCTTACAGAAGTACAATTGAGGACATTTTTTGTAAGGTGACATTTAGAACATAAAGAAATCATAGGGGCACAGAGTATATTACAGAACTGCAATTTTTCCATCATAACTTACTCAGATATCCCCCTAGCCTTTCCATTTTTGTGTATCTCATTTTTATGAACAGCTCTCTGGTTGAGTGATCAAGCCATATTCTGTCTTACTCTCCAGGGTTCATGTGATCCATCCTTTTCTTTATTATAAATTGGTGTATCCTCCACTGCCCTGAGACCAGCCTACTGGATGTCCTGCTGCCTCATTACCTCTGAGCCCCAGAAGCAGCCTCCAAGAAAGGAAGAGAAAATTAGAAATCTCCAAGATCCTGACCACAGCTTCTTTTCAGTCATCCAGCTTGGAAGGACTGTCAAAGTGTTGCAAAAACTACCGTCAGTCACACGCTTCCCTGACTCCCAGTGACATTCAGCTTCTTGAGGACAGATGTCACCATCGGAGACTTGGGTACTGCATGTATTTCATCTCCAGGCATCTTTTCTCTAGGCAAATTTTCAGTATCTCAAAATGTATCAAGCAAGAAACAAGGCAAACAATAGGTCAAGACAGGCTCGTGGACTTCCCGGTCTCTTACTAGCCTGTACCTGCTAATTATTACAGGCCAGGTAATTCAGGGGGACACCTGGTGATCGGGACAGACTCTGCAAAAGACAGCAAATCTTGGGTTTACAGCTTTACTCATCTATAGGAGAACATCTAGAATATGTAACATTTAAATGGATCTACAGTATTTTATTTAGATAATTCTGAGATGAAAACATATCAATTACACTGTGACAGAATGCCCTGGAAAGGTCAACCTGCAGTTGAGGACGTGGCCTGGTATCACAGGGGCTGATGTCATGGAAATGCAGGGAAGATGCCGACCACCATGCCAGGCAGTGGCACATCCAAATTCTGATATGCTACCAAGCTTTGCTTGGCTTCCACACTCGCCCCAACTACACGGCTGTCCCGCCCCTCTCGAAGCCTTCAGTTTTTGAAGCATAGGATCTAACCCAAGGGACAGCAAGAATGTCAGCCTCACACGATGAGGGCGATGCTCTCTGGGTAGAGTCTTTTCACCAATGGGAAGAGTTCCTCCATCCTTGCCTCACACTTCTGGAGAGACACAGTTATCATTTATTCATTTATTCAACAAATATTTGTGAATCTACCACATACCAGGGATTGTCCTAGATACTAGAACAGACTTTAACTACGGGCTTTTAAGACTGAGGAAAATCAGTAATAGTTCTAGAAGACCACAAAACTGGCAAAATCATCCGATGTTAGAGGAGATATTGCAAATCTGTATGTAAATGTCTAGTCAAAGGACTGTAAGAATGACCCACCCTTTTCCTTAAGTCTTTTCCCAAATGTCAGGGCTGAGCACTGTCACCAGAGGCAGGATCCTCTCAATAGCTAAGGGGCACCCCCAGCGATGGAACAAGCCTCTACTCTCAGTGTTTCTCCTCCGTGGTCTCCTGCGTTGGCTTGTTCTCACTGAAGTGTGCCCAGTGCTCCCGGGCTGTGGGGAAGGAGTGCAGGAGGAGTGAGAGAGGAGGTGGAAGGAGCTGCTTATTATGGCAGCACAGAAATCTGTGCACCAGATTGATGCAATGGGTCCCACATGAAGGTTACTGCTGAAAAGAATGCTAACAACTAGAAGCACTGTCACTAGTGGCTGCCAACCAAGTGAGGGCTGCACAGCTGAGTGGACCAAAACAGATGAAAGTACCGGAAACATGGATCACACTAACAGCCAAAGGAAGGAGAGTGATGCGGGTGATTGTGTCGACGCCACTGAGGAAGGAAACTGAGATTGAAAATGCCACTAGATTTAGTCACTAGATATCATCGATGAGTTTTGACATTTTAGTTGAGCAGCTTTAACAAAATATTTTAAGGGGTTAAGGGATGTGCAGCTGTGAAAGGTGGAAACACAGTCAATCTGTGAAAGATGCCAAAGGGAAATAGGAGAAGACTAACCTGACTTGTCTAAAGACTGTAAATGGCCAGACACATTTTTTAGAGGGAGGATAAGGGCAGAAACCCTGACTTATTTGCATATTTCCAAACCCTGGCCTACAGACATGCTTAATGTTTATTGAATGTGTGGGTCTCAACTTAATCAACACCTAACCTACTAAATGTAAGATGAACTTAGCGTGTAGCAATTTTCATCACAGTGATAACGCACTCACTCTAACCAGGGCCGTTCTTTAGAAAGAGGCATTTACACACCTATCGGGGAGACAGACATCCCGTAATAGGATTTGCTTTGAAGTCCTGGACTTTTGTGACTGGCCAGGGTCACAGCATCAGAAATGCTGGCCAATAATTATGAGTTGAAAAGACCATTCGGCTGAAATGACAGCAGTCAGCTGTCGCCAAATATTTCCTTTCAGTGAGTGAAGAACTGTCCCAGACCTCCAACTGACAGCACAATCACAAGGGTGGCTCTTCCCCGTCCCAGGGAAAGAAACGAACTTGACTGGTGGGCACCTTCCAATAGCTGAAGCACAACGCATTTAACTTTTCTGGTCAGAGGGCAATGGTCCACAGTTTAGCTAATTAAGTAGGCTGAGAAACTAGAACCACAGCTAAACAGACATGAGGATGCTTGCTCTGAACCATGTGGAAAGTGGCAGCTGTTATCTGGAGGACTCCTGTGAGTCTCGGCCGAAATAGAGACAGTGTTGAGAAAGTAGATTCTCTTGGTTCTGTGGACTGGACGCATGATAACTTTTTTACTTTTATTGTGACTATGTCTGCTCTGAAGGGCATATTTTTAAAATAAAGTTCTGAAATATTACGTAATCCCAGGGGTGCACATATGATTCTGGTTTTAGAGGTGAAAAAACTTGTAGAGATCAATGGGATAGCAAAAGACGAATGCCTTGGAGAAAGCTCAGTAGATGTCCTGTTTAAGTATTTCCACGTGTCCCTGGTGCAGTTCAGCAACTCTTAAATGACACCACTCAGGTGTCATTTTGTACCTGAGTTTTCTTTTCTCCTTTTCCCAACTGCTTTCACAAATCATTCCCACAAACAGCACACAAACAGTGGAGTCTCACAATATTAGGTAGGGGTCACCCAGGAATGTAGCTTTCAGCATGACATGACTTGGACATAGGGAAAAGGAAAGAAGAACAGAGTGTTCACAAAATTCATGAGGAGAATAATTCAAGTCTTTGCTGTAAAACCAAAATACCATGGAGCTATTTCTAAATATGGAAAGAAGTCAACATTTCACTAACAGAATTCTTCTCTTTCAGTAGAAGCCCTAAAGAGCCAACAAAGATAATTGAGAAGAAACATTTAAGTCAAGGTGGTAGTTAAAATAGATTGCGATCCAGGTGTGGTGGCTCACGCCTGTAATCCTAGCACTCTGGGAGGCTGAGGCAAGAGGGTCGCTTGAGCTCAGGAGTTTGAGACCAGCCCAAGCAAGAGCGAGCCCTGTCTCTACAAAAAATAGAAAAATTAGCAGGCATGGTGGCACACACCTGTAGTCCCAGCTACTCGGGAGGCTGAGGCAGGAGGATGGCTTGAGCCCAGAGTTTGAGGTTACTGTGAGCTATGATGACACCACTGCACTCTAGCTGGGGCAAGCGAACAAGACTCTGTCTCAAAAATAAATAAAATAGATTGTGGTTACTATTGTGCTTTCCACATGCTTCCAGTTTCCAGTTAACATTAACCAAAGATGTTCAGTACTTTCTAAGTTTAAGTCTGAGAAAGTGACTCTAAGAGGCTATTATAGGGATCCACCTTATAAAATCTAATGAATTTGGTCACCTTTAAGAAATGCACCAATTTTCATAGTGACATACAGTCATACAAAAGATCATGTGGATGACCCAAAGCAAGAATGCACCACCAGTGCTGGACGTTTTCTGCTTCTTCCTCCCAGGCCCACCCTAAAATTTCTTATACCCATCCAGTGAGCAGTTGCCATTTGCACTTCTTGCGTAATATATATTTACTTATTGTTTGACTAAAGACACTTATTTCTGCAGTTTATTGCACTTGATTACAGTGAAAATGTCTTCTGGGGCTTTCAGACGGAGGAGCTTCAGAGTACCAGTGCTCAGGCCATGTGGAAGGAATAACAATATTATTTCAGTTTTGGGACGAATCTCTTTGTAGCGCCTTGTGGAAACCGGCTTATGGAAGAATGCTTTCTTTACAGACAGTTTGGAAGGACACCCCGCATCGCCATCCCAGCAGCTGCCAGCCAAATCTGGGGCTCTGCCATCAGGGTTTGCTCCGTCTTCCTCCAGAAGTGGCACTGATTTTTGCCCCTGGTGGGCGCTGGGCCACCATCTCGGCCATCTGTGGTAACAAATGAGCTCTCAGCGTACATGTTCTCAGGAATAAGCACAACCAAGTAGTTTCAAGCAAGACCTGGGATTGCTTTGTTGTTGTTGTTCTTTTACCATCAAATAAGAGTAAAGAATCTCCAATGAAATTCACTAGATTTGTGAATGTTTTTAATATGTAGCAAAACATGTCAGTTTCCCATGGAGGAACAAGTCCCAGGGTTTCATCATCATCCCCTTGAAGCCTCTGCTAATACATTTGTCAAATCACTTACCAAGCACGGCCAAGTGGTGCAGTCACGTCCTTGCTTTTTACGTCTCACGGGTCCAGTTTAAGTGGCATTCGGGCCTGGACTGCTTTGGTCATCTTCATTGCTGCTGTCCCAACAAGCTGTCTCAGACTCCGCCTAGACCAGGCTGGCAGTCTCCTGACAGGACCCTACATTCAGTTTATCTTATTCCCCAAGGCCTCTGACTGGGGGCCAAACTGTTGGTGTCATCCCAACAGTTCCTAATCTTATTTCTAATGTTTTAGTATCTGAAAGAGTTCCCCAGTAGGGACAATGTTTCTCCAACTGGAGACCTTCAATAAAATAATAGGTGCTTTAAGTTCTGTTATGTTGTCATTATTTATTATTCAATGAAAATTTACCCCCCATCCCAAATTTTACAGAGCTATTAAACCAAAAATGTTAATATTATCTTTCCATCTCTCTTGTTAATCATGTTGGTAATTTAGCAGTTTCATGTTGGGAACCGGCAAATCCCTGACCACGCCACATCCTGAACCTATGTAAGTCGACAAAACAGGAAATTGGGGAAGGAGGGGCACATATTATATGTTCTCTGAAATATTATTTGCAAACCCTTTAAAAAATGTATAATTGATCTGGCCAGGTAACAGCCTCCAGAACTTTCTAGACATGATTTAGTAGCAATTGGAAAATCAAGAACAGATCAACATTCCTAGACAACAAGAATAGCTTTTCACTGAAATTTAAGTTCTTTGACAAAACTAAATCTCAGAAATCAGAGTGCATAACTCTGACAACTCTCAGAATTCAAAATGTTAAACACTTTGAAAATAAATGTTCTGATTTGTTTATAAAAAATAGTAAAAATGTGAAAGCATGCTCATGAGATTCTTGCTTTCTGACTTTAGTGCGCCAATCAGAAGGGATCTCTGAGTTCATCCAAATTTAGGCCATGGCATATATCCTAACGTATAAGTGAGAAACAAAACAGCAGAAAAAGTCTTCAAAAATGCCATTAAATGAATAATTATCATCAAAAAGATTGGAAATTTTAAAATATTCTATTTTTTAATTTTTTCCTTTCTAGATTATAAAACCTTATTAATTTACTTTTCTATTTATTCTATCATTTGGGGCTTGGGAAGCCCAGTTTACCAGATGAGATTATAACGTCTAGAGAAATGTTTTCTAAGAAATACAAAATACAAAAAAGACAGCCTTGCTGCTGTAGTCATGTGGGATTAATAACCAACATTGATCTGAGTGGCTCTCTGGTACTAAGTCCCGATAGATGTTCCAGACACCTCCAGGATCCCAAACCCTGTCCTTGCTGTCTCCGCTGAATAAAACTGGCCTAACTGGACACCATGTTTCCTAGTCCACGGAACGGTGGGGACAAATTTTCTTCTGATCACTGTCGTTATCACTACAAGCATGAAGGAAAATAGTACTGAAAGCACCCTGGGAAGATCCATCTATAATAATAATTTGAATGTCAGTGCTATACATATGAACTTCCTGAAGAGAAATATACTTACAGATTCATGTGTGGTTCCATAGCATTTCTAAGGGTTGGCTTGCTGAAGTAGCCTTCTCCAGAGAGGAGCTGTTTTTGCAATAATCATAGGGAGGATAGGTTAATGTGGCTCAGTTTCATCCAGGCACAGGTCTAATTCTATGTGCTGCTTCTTCAAGGATGCGTGCCGCTGCGTGCTTCGCCTGCAGCCCTCACTGACGGTTTGGAGAGTTCTTACTGATCTCTCGCCATAAGCCCAAAGAACAATGGTGAGAAAAATCAAGTTCACACATAGGAAACAAAATATTTTATATTAAATGACTATCATAACATGTTTTAACAAAATCTGCAGGCCTTATAGCATGCTCTAATAGGTGAAAGTCATTACTTTGCCTTCCATGATTGGACATTTTAAAACATAATAATATTTGTTATCAAAATTTTGATTTGAACTTGAAATCATAATATACTGTAGGTATAGTGATTATTGTTATAAATTATTAATAATAAGTATGAATAATATCACTTAATAATAATAATATGACATCTATGTAAGTATAACAAATTTTAAAAGGCTTGAAAGATTTCTTAACCTACTTAAATAGACAGGCTTCTTTTAGAATCTGATTTTTAAGTGTATGTATGTGACAATAAAAATTTAAACATAGAATATGTTATGATATTAAGTAATGATAAATTAGATTGATTAGGGTATAATAATTATGTTTAAAAAGACCCATACTGTTAAGTATATATAGAAGCATTTATAGATGCAAGAACGTAATGTATGGGATTTTACATTAAAATGTACAGTACGTAGAGACTTATGAAAATATACTGAACAATATTTGCCTTGTGTGGATAATTTTTGAAGGTAGGTGATGGGTGTATCAATGTTGATCATGATATCTCCTCACTTTATATTTCAATTAATACCTTAAATGGAATCTACAAAATTTGGCATTTGGATCAGAATTCCACCATTTTCATAGAGTACATGGAGTTGCATTACAATCTTTGTTATAGTCTGTCTTGCCACCAGGAAACATGATATATTTTCTTACCTCCTTTTAAGTGAAACTCAGGGAAAAATTGTCTTTACATACATATTGCAAATTTATTGATGAATTTATATTTGTAAAATGTACCAATTTTACTGCATTTGTGATATTATAAGAATAGAATTTCTAACTCTTCAGGGCCACTAATTATTCTATATTATTTGTGTGCCCACCACATTTTCTGAGCATTTTTATGATTTTTCCAGTTGAATTTAATGTTATTCCAGATTAATTGTATCATATGCAAATATCATTAATTTTTGAAAATTAATATCTTTTTTGTTCTGGTCCTATTTACCATGATTGCATGGCTACTGTATCGAGGGAAATGTTGAATAAAATACCTTGTATTTGGTATTCAATGTCCTGATCATGATATTAGTGGGAAGTATTAAAGTGTTTTATTTTTCATTGACTATATCTATGAAGTTATCATACTACCTACAGACTGTATTTTTTCTCTTTCCTGTACTCAAAAACAGTTTTTTGTGTTAGTTATTTTCTTTAACATTCTGAAAGAATTTCTGTTGTTGCTATAAATCTTTGCCCTCCCTTTAATTTGGTATGATATTGCATCTTTTTTTCTAATTTAGAATCATCATTGACTTCTCTATTGCACTAACATCTAACATCCAATTCACTAGCAAATCTTGTTGTCTGAGACTTGAGAATAGATTCCACATTCACCCACTTTTCCACAGCTCCCCACTGATCTCTGGGCCTGATGGCCATCAACTGTTGGTTGGGCACTGTGAAGGCCTCCTAACTCCTGTCCTGACTTTCACCTTTTCCCTCTAGCATCACTCCCTAAAACATCCAGAGACCCTCTTGAAACATTAGCCAGGTGGCATCCCTCCTATTCAAATTTCTCCAGTAGCTTTTAAATAAATCCCAGTGCTTTAGGCCTCCATGATTGGCCACTGGATATATCACTGAATTCACCTGTATTGTATTCCCTCCCTCCCAGGGTGTTTTGTTTTGTTTCTACTTCTTAATTGACACATAATAATTGTACATATTTATGAGGTACATAGTGATGTCTCAATACATATAATGTACAGTAATCAAATCAAGGTAATTAGCAGACTCATCATCCTAAACATTTATCATTTCTTTGTGTTGGGAACATTCAATATCCTCCTTCTAGCTATTTGAAACTATATAATATACCGTTGTTAACTACAGTCATCCCACAGTGGCATAGCTAAGTTCCTCCCAGGGCTTCTGATGTGCTATCTTACGTGCTTTTCTTCATGGTCTCAAAGCCTTTGTCCTGCTGTTCCCTTCGCTGGTGCTTCTGTTCGGTACCCCTTCCTATTGGCTTTTTCACTCATTCCATTCAGATCTCTGTGCAAATATCACTTCTAAGACATGTTTTCATTGACCAACCAATTTAATACAGTAGTGCCAACACATTCTCTCCATTGACTTTCTCATTTTTAATTTATACATATTAGCATGTCCTTGCATTGTATTATTTGCTTATTTATATCTGCACTTGTATGGTTTTCCTTATTAAAATGTAAGCCTCTCAATGTCAGAAATTTGTCTTGATTGTTTACTTTTGTCATTATAGAACCTATGAAAGGAGCACTTGATAATTTTTAATAAATAAATTACCTCATTGGTCCTAATATTGAAATATTTTTTGAAAGTCTGTAACTAAAAATGTTTGTTTAGATTATAGTTTTTATCAATCTACAAATAAATTTCACTTTTCAATATTCTATTTATGATGTTGAATGATATTAATAAGCAACATTTGTCTGAATTTACACTTTTGACGTCTTTTTATCAAATGTCTCAATGGTAATGCTATGCAAGCAAGATTCAAAATATATGAGTAATTTCTGCTAACACTTAGATGAAAGCTACTATAGAGCCAGCAGTATTAATTGTGATAAATTGCTAAATCCTCACAGACTCACTATGATTACTATTATATCTATTTTTACTGTCACTGCACTGTACAGGTGAAGAGGCTGGGGCTTTCTGTCACACAGTTAGAAACGTGATCACTATTAATTACTTGCTTATATTTTATTCCATAATCTCCATTGTTAAAAGTAAATTACATAGATAAGAATTATGAGTTCTTTGGGGTTTTGATGAAGTGACATGAACGCTGCCTGAACTATTTCTGCTTTAGTGTACAATGTTTAATAGCCTTCTAGTTTGGTTATTTTCTATTCAGAGTTTTTACATTTACTCGATTAAGTTTTGAAAATGTGTATCTATGAATATACTTACATACATGAAGCCAAATTGAAGCTTATACATATGTACATAAATTTGTACACACACATATCTACTAAAGAATTTCGTGAAGACAGTTATAATATTTAAGGGCATCAAGATAGATCTTAACAATCGTATGATATATGAGGTTAATGGTTGGAAAGAATACAATCTACCCAATATAATTTATATATTCTATGTGGTTCTAATAAAAATTATAAGCAGCTTTGTAGAGAAAATGACAACATGATTCTAATATTTATGTAGCAATGTGAAGGCCCAATCTTAACTACGTGAAGACCAGCAAAGAAGTAGGAGATAATACTTACCAGATATCTAAAAATGTGTAATGATTAAGACAGTGTTAATAATAATAAAGACAAGTTGGCTTCTCATTGAACTAAACTTTGCTATCTCTCTTTTTTTTTCATTTCTATGTCTACATTTTCAGCTACCAACTTTATATTTTTAAGTAGGCTCTCTTGCCTGAAATGCAAAGCTGAATATCCAGTTACTTAATTAATATATCCACGTGGATACATAACATGTTTTCAAAATCAACATACTTATTTTTTTTTTGAGGGTTCCTCGGGAGCCCTTATTTTATTTTATTTTTTAATTTAGGGTATTATGAGAGTACAAACATTTTGGTTACTTTTTATGTCTTTGCCTCACCCAAGCAAGGGTTGCAGGCATGCTCTTTCCCTCTACAATGGTCACCATGTCCTGTAGTTGTGAGTTTACCCCCCAATCCCCCTAATCCCTGGAGAATATTACTGCCATGTGAGCACCCTAGTGTTCATCAGTTAGTACCAATTTGATGTCGAGTACAAGTGGAGTCCATTCTTCCAATCTTGTGATACCTCACTTTGGATAATGGGCTCAAGTTCAATCTGGGAAAATATAAGAGGTGCTAGATCACTGTCATTTCTTATAATTGAGTAATATTCCATTGTATACATATACCAAATTTTAATAGTCCACTCATGAATTGATGGGCACTTGGGTTGTTTCCACATCCTTGCTATAGTGAATTGTGCTGCCATAAACATTCGGGTGCAGATGTCTCTGTTATAACCTATCATTTGTTCTTTTGGGTAGATGCCTAATAGTGCTATTGATGAATCGAATGGTATTTCTATTTTTAGCTCTTTGAGGTGTCTCCAAATTCTTTTCCACAGAGGTTGCACTAATTTGCAGTCTCACCAGCAGTGTAAGAGTATTCCTGTCTCTCCACATCTTCGCCAGAATTTGTTGTTTTAGGATTTTTTGATAGAGGCCAATCTCACTGGGGTTAGATGATATCTCACTGTGATTTTGATTGCATTTCTCTAATGATTAGAGATGTTGAACATTTTTTTATATGTTTGCTGGCCATTATTCTGTCTTCTTTTGAGAAGTTTCTGTTCATTTCCTTTGCCCATTTATTGATGGGTTTGTTTGATTTTTTTCTTCTTGATTTTTTTAAGTTCTAGATCGATTCTTGTTATCAGCCCTTCCTCAGATGTGTGGAGAGCAAACGTTTCCTCCCATTCTGTAGGCTGTCTATTCACTCTAATGATAGGTTCCTTGGCTGTGCAAAAGCTTTTTAATTTGATCAGATCCCATTCATTTATTTTTGTTGCTGCGGTGATTGCTTTGGGAGTCTTCTTCAAAAATTCTTTGCACAGGCCGATGTCTGAAAGGGTCTTCCCAAAGTCTTCTCCTAGAATTATTAAGGTTTCAGGCCTTAGGTTTTAGTCTGTTACCCATCTTGAATTGATATTTGTGAGAGGTGAGAGGTGGGGATCCAGTTTCATTCTTCTGTATGTAGCTATCCAGTTTTCCCAGAACCATTTATGGAAAAGAGATTCTTTTCCCCAGTGTATATCTTTGTCTGCTTTGTCAAAAATTAGATTACCATATGCAGATGTTTTCATCTCTCGATTCTGAGTCCTGTGCCAAACGTCTATGTCTTTGTTCTTGGGACGGTACCATGCTGTTTTAGTTATTATAGCCTCATAGTATAGCTGAAGTCTAAAGACTGATACCTCCCAGATTTTTCTTTTTACTTAAGATTGCTGTGGCTATATGAGGTTTTTTCTGGTTCCATACAAAGCATAGAATTATTTTTTCTAGAGTATATGAATGTCTCTGATTTGTGTGTATTGATTTTGTATCCTGAGACTTTACTGAATCCATTTATCAATTCTAGGAGTCTCTTGGATGAATCCTTGCGGTTTTCTAGATATAATATCATATCATCGGCAAAGAGCGAGAGTTTGATCTCATCTGCTCAAATTTGGACACCCTTAATAACCTTCTCTTGTCTAATTGCTCTAGCAAGGACTTCCAGCACTATGTTGAATAGAAGTGGAGATAGTGGGCAACCTTGCCTGGTTCCAGTTCTAAGTGGGAATGGTTTCAATTTTTCCCCATTCAGTATGATATTCGCTGTGGGTTTGTCATAAACGGACTTGATAATTGTAAGATATTACCCATCTATGCCTATTTTGCTAAGAGTTTTTATCATAAAGATGTCCAGGACATTGTCAAATACTTTTTTTGCATTTAGTGAGAGAATCACATGGTCTTTGTTCTTGCTTTTATTTATGAGGCGAATTGCATTTATAGATTTGTGTATGTTGAACCAGTCTTGCATCCCTGGAATAAAGCCCACCTGGTCATGGTGAATTATTTTCTTCCATGTGCAGCTGAATTCAATTTGCTAAAATTTTGTTGAATATTTTTGCATCTATATTCATGAGGGATATTGATCTGTACTTTTCTTTTTTTGTTGTGTCCTTTCCTGGCTTTGGTATCAAGGTGATGT
This sequence comes from Propithecus perrieri, assembly GCA_963574695.1. Taxonomy (NCBI): domain Eukaryota; kingdom Metazoa; phylum Chordata; class Mammalia; order Primates; family Indriidae; genus Propithecus; species Propithecus perrieri. The sequence continues at coordinate 1,456 of CAUYRB010096463.1, read as the reverse complement.
TGGCTTCGTAGAATGAGTTAGGAAGGATACCATCTTTCTCAATGTTGTGGGATAATTTCTGTAGTATACGTATGTGTTCTTCTTTGTATGTTTGGTAAAACTCTGAAGTATAGCTATCTGTTCTGGGACTTTGATGTTTTGGGAGGTTTTTAATTGCTACTTCAATTTTTAAGCTTGAGATTGGTCTATTCAGAAATTCTGTTACCTCCTGGGTGAACTTAGGGAGGTTGTATGTTTCCAAGAAGTTGTCCCTTTCCTCCTCATTATGTAGTTTATGGGCATATAGGTTTTTATAGTAATCAAAAATAATGTTTTGTATTTCTGTGTTGTCTGTTGTGACCTCTCCTTTTTCATTTCTAATTGAATTTATTACAGTCCTTTCCCTTTGAATTCTTGTCAATCTAGAAAGAAGACTGTCAATTTTCTTTATATTTTCAAAAAATCATCTTTTGGTTTTGTTGATCTTCCATATAGTTCTGTTGTTCTCCATTTCATTTATTTCTCCTTCAATCTTAGTTATTTCTTTTCTTCTACTAGGATTAGAATTGGTTTGATCTTCCTTTTCCAATTCCTTGAGTAATTTATTAGGCTGTCGATTTCTAAACTTTCTGTTTTTTTGGATGTGATCATTTATTGCTATTGGTTTTCCTGTCAGGTATGCTTTTGCTGTATCCCACAGGGTTTGATAACTTGTTTCTCTGTTTTCATTTAGTTCGAAGAAATTCTTGATTTCCCTATATATTTCCTCCTTGACCCAAAAGTTAGTGAACAATAGACTGTTTAATCTGCATGACTTTGTGAGGCGGTGAGTATTTATGTTGGAATTGAACTCTAATTTTATGCCACTATGATCAGAGAAAATACATGGTATAATTACTATTTTTTAAAAAAATTTTTGAGGTCTCATTTGTGGCCTAATATATGATCAACTTTGGAGAAAGTTCCATGGGCTGATGAGAAGAATGTAAATTCAGCTTTATTTGGGTGGAATGTTCTGTAGAGGTCTGTCAGACCCTTTAGTTCTAGATCTCTGTTTAAGTCCATTATTTCTTTGCTTATTTTCTGTTTGGAGGCTCTATCCAGTTCATTCAGTGCAGTGTTGAAGTCCCCTGCTACTATGGTATTATTATTTATCATGCTCTTTAGATCAGACTCGGTTTGCTTTATGTAACTGGGTGCTCCTGCATTGGGTGCGTAAATATTAATAATTGTTAATTCTTCTTGTTGGATCTTCCCTTTCACCATTATATAGTGGCCATCTTTGTCCCTTTTTACTTTTGCTATTTTAAAGCTTATGTTATCTTAAAATAGTATAGCTACCCCTGCTTTCTTTTGACTTTCTTTTGCCTGGAAGATAGTTTTACATCCCTTGACCTTTAGCCTGGAGGTGTCTTTCTGGGTTAGATGCATTTGCTGAAGACACCAGATACTAGGCTTGTGGATTTTTATCCACTCT
>CAUYRB010096462.1:0-26719 GCA_963574695.1 Propithecus perrieri | reverse complement strand
TGCCTGGCTAATTTTTTCTATATATTTTTAGTTGTCCGATTAATTTCTTTCTAATTTTTTAGTAGAGACGGGGTCTCGCTCTTGCTCAGGCTGGTTTCGAACTCCTGAGCTCAAACAATCCGCCCGCCTCGGCCTCCCAGAAAGCTAGGATTACAGGTGTGAGCCACCGCGCCTGGCCTTAATTTTTTTTTTATAGAGATGGGACACTTATGCAATGATTTTTGTGTGTTTAGGAATAGCACTAAAAACCTGTTCAGGGTTAAGATAGGGAACCGAGGACCAAGTACCTGTTTAATGGTGACTTTCTGCTCAATAATAATTGCACAATAAAGTCATAAATTTTTTTTGTCTGTGCAAGCCTGTGGGGGAAAAACAACTTTTCTTTTAATATTTATTTTAATTATAATGAAAGGAGATGACTTGCTCATTTCACAGGAAGTCCATATCTGCCTCTCTATTAGGGAGAAATTTGCCCAAAAAAGGAACATTAAAAAAATCATTTAATGATTGGGGATTACTAATGAGAGGAGAATAAGAACAAACTAGAAGAAGTCCTATCATATGCTTGTGAGAGAAATACACAAATAATATTTAGGTACTATTAGTCGTGTGAAAACAGCCGGGTATGGTGCTGCCCAGCTGTTGCCCCACCTACTCAGGAGGGTGAGGCAGGAAAATTGCTTTAGCCCTAAACATAGAAGCCAACCTGGGCAACATAGGGAGAACTTGTGTCTAAAAGAATTAAATTAACTTAAATTAAATTTGAGGCTTTGAGGTTAGAAGTTTCTATTTTAAGACATTAAAGAAAATTTTCCATTAAAAGAGATCAGGCCAGGTGTGGTGGCCTGTCATCCTAGCACTCTGGGAGGGCGAGGCAGGAGGATCACTTGAGGTCAGCAGTTCAAGACCAGCCTGAGCAAGAGCAAGAGCAAGAGCAAGACCCCGTCTCTACTAAAAATAGAAAAATTAGCCAGGCGTCTTGGTCTGTGTCTGTAGTCCCAGCTACTCGCGAGGCTAAGGCAGGAGGATCACGTGAGCCCAGGAGTTCGAGGCTGCAGTGAGCTATGATGACACCACTGTACTCTACCCAGGGTAACAGAGACTTTGTCTCAAAACTAAAAATAAAAATAAAGAGATCAGAAATAATACTGAGAAAGGGAATTGTATACAAAATACTGTGTATACAACAGCTAACCATTTCTCATGGGGAATTATTTAATAGGAACTTTAGCTTTGGGTTTTAATAAAGGTCTTTCTGAAGCAGTGAATCTCACTATACTGTCTCTGTTACTCCTCTATTTCAGTTTCTTAAAATGATGGCCTGATACTTAGGTGTTGGGCTTTTGTTTATTAGAAAACAGGTTGTGGGCCGGGCGCGGTGGCTCACGCCTATAATCCTAGCACTCTGGGAGGCCGAGGCGGGTGGGTCACTCAAGGTCAGGAGTTGGAGACCAGCCTGAGCAAGAGCAAGACCCCGTCTCTACTAAAAGTAGAAAGAAATTATTTGGACTACTAAAAATCTATATAGAAAAAATTAGCCGGGCATGGTGGTACATGTCTGTAGTCCCAGCTACTTGGGAGGCTGAGGCAGTAGGATTGCTTGAGCCCAGGAGTTTGAGGTTGCTGTGAGCTAGGCTGACGCCACGGCACTCACTCTAGCCCGGGCAACAGAGTGAGACTCTGTCTCAAAAAAATAAATAAATAAATAAAAGCAATGTATTATATTTGCATATGTTTTACTGATGGTATGTTCCTGATCATGCCAGTTAATCCTGAACCACAGCTTTAAATAAGAAATGTTATTGTTGCTCCTACCTTATAGAAGAGGAAGAAACTGAGTGTTCCATCACTTTATTTTTATCCTAAATATTTATTATATATTGATTATTATTAATATGAGCCAGTAACTTTACAAGTGCATTATTATGTGTATGCGACAGTCCCAGCAAAAGCCTTTTGAGTAGGTAACACTGTGGTTCTCCTTTCACAGATGGGGAAGGTGAAGAAAATACGGAGAAGTGAAGTAACTTTCCCAATTTTTAAGTTATTGAGTTTCAAGCAGGGACGTGAACTCAGGAAGTCTCATTTTAGAGCCTTCCCTCTTAACCACTCGGCATGGATGCCTTTACTATATCATATTTTAAAAAAATAGTAGCAAATGGCAGAGTAAGGAATTATCTTCTTCACTTCTGTGCTATTTCCAGTTACCCAGTTATTTCAACCTATGTTGCCAGAGACCCTAGTACTCTGAGGAGGGTCCTGGGCTGGAGGATGGGAGTAGGAATGGAGGAGCAGGGCCCTGGAATCCCAACCCTAAAAGCATTAATTGGTTTGTACATCAGGAATTGTACGTGCTATTTTTTTTTAATATGTCTAATAAGCTTAAGAAATAAGTGTTGCAGGGATATACATAAAACTACATTAAATGATATAAACGATAAATTTTCAGTGTTTATGATCACTAGAAATTTAGATAGCTTTCTATTGATAATGGAAATCTAAAAGAGTTATTCAAGGCCATGTTTAAATTTATAATGAAAGATTACTCTTATTCTGATGCAGAGTGTGAAGCCTACGAACCACATTGTTGTCACAATATAAATGAGGCAACGGGGTAGACATATGAAACATACGAACAGGATTAATATGATGATCTGGGCCCTGCTGTTCAGTGATTAATTGTTTTAAAATACAGGTTTTGTTATTACTCAGGAATAGTGATGCTGACAGATCAGGAGATGACTGCCATTGAAAAAGTAGTTTTTTACTCAAGCTCTCAAGAGGAGGGGGCATGATACAGCATGCAGGGGCCACTCTGGGAGGCAGCAGGGTCAGTCAGGAGGTAGAAGCAGTGAGAGGAAATGTGGGCAAAAGCCTTTATTGTGGTTTTGAGGGAAGGCAGCATAAACAGGCTTGTGATTGGCTAGTTTGAATAATTTTGGCAGGCTCTGGGACATAAGGGCTGTCCCATGTTGCCTGGTACCTGAACCTGGAGTGATTAGGACAGAGGATGGTGAGCGTAAGAGCCCCGTGAGAACCTGATAAAGGAGGTGGCTTGGGTATGAGTTTTGGATTGGTTGGTTTGCATACAAAAGTCATGCTCATAGGCAAGTCCTTTACTATTTCTAGGAATTGCTTAGCCCTGGAAGGGGCAGTCTCTCCAGGATCAGCAAGGCCCCAGAAGTCAAAACATCAGAAAATTCAGAAAATAAAAAGGCATGATTAAAACATGAGAACAGATCACTATAAATATATGCAAAGAGTTGCAATTAGATATTTACTGTTTTGCACATTTTTGCCGTCATGTTATTTAGTGCCTACAGGATGGCAGGCACTGTGTTGACAGTGGGCCAAGAGGAGGCTACTGGTCATGGCCCCTGCCCTCAGAGTCCACAAGCTAATGGAGGAAACAGACCCAGAGACAAATGGTCACAGTACCCGATGCTGTGAAAAGTCACCTAGAGCTGCATCAGCCCTGAGGAAGGAAGCAAGGTGGTTGGCCTGGGAAGGCCAGAAAAAGAAGTATTAATAGTAACTCAGAACTGATTAGTCACGTTTCTTTGCTCCTGTTGGGAAGGAGACAAAAACAAGTCTCTGAAGCCAGAAAGCAATCTAGGATTTTGACATCACCTTCTTGAGACCAAGGTCCCTTTCAGTGGTTTTGTGACTGTGTTTATGTTTAAGGACTGCTTTTTCTGAAGAGGGCATCTTTTGTTGTTGGAAAAAAGCCTCTTCTCATCTTGTGTCTGCTCTGTAACTGTCGCTATTCATCACTGGGAGTCTCCCTACCCGTGGAAGGGTTATTTCCTAAAGAGGAGCCAGCCCTTCTTCCTCAAGCCCTGGGCTAGTGGAGAAGGAAGTGTTGGCCTTGAAACTGGACCTCTCTCTGGCATTGGCTTCCCTCCAAGGCTCACTTGGAACAACTGGAAGATCTTCCTAATTGTTCTCCTTGCCACTAGTTTCTTCCGTAGCTCTTCTTTCTCCCATATCAGCCCAACATCACAATTTTTCAAAACAAAGCTTACGCTAGCATTCCTTTCTAAAAACAAAGTATGTAGCCTGAAGGAAAAAAATGGAAGCTCTTAAGGTTGACATAACCAGTTCTTAATATCTAGACCTGATCTCATCCCAGCTTCCTTTCCCACTCTCTGTTCCAGGCCTTCATTCTCCTGCCATACGGAACGTTGTACTGTTTTCTGGATGTACTAGCATTTTTCATGTGTCCTTGTCATGGCTCAGGATGATCCCTCTGCCTAAAATGCCCATCTTTCCTTTCTTCACCAAATTCTACAAAACCTAGATCAGATGATCCTCCTCTTTGGAAACAACCCCCCCACTCCCGATTTCCCAGCATGGATTAAGTTGCTCTGACGTTAGGTCCCTTGTGCCAATGTAGTCTTGTCTCATAGCAAGGAATATATATTATTGTACATCATTTGTTTGCCTATCTGTCACTCTTTCAATTAAAATTCCCTCAGGGGTAAGGATTATATTCTTCATCTTTATAGACCCAATATTTAGCAAAATGTCTGGCTAATAACAACAACAAAACTAATAATAATAATAATATCTAACATTTATTGAGTTCTGACAATGTGAAGGCATTTTTCTAAGTCCTTTTTCTGTATTAACTCATTTTATCTTCACAACAGGTCTAAGGGGTATGTACTATTATCATTCTCATTTTGCAAGTTAGGACAGGAGATTGAGCCATAGAAAGAATAAGTAACTTACCCAAAGTGACACCTAATAGGTACTAAATTAATGTCTTTTGGAATTAATTGGAATGTGGTGAACTCCTCTCCCCCTCATATTTTTCTTTCCAAGAGATTCGTAGAAGAGACACTGTTTATTGAGATGAGAGATTGGAGAGAAGTTATTATAGTCCACAATAAGCCAGCTGAGTGGGGGCATATACTGGGTAACAACACAAGCTCCTTTGGAAGTCCTCCTTGTGCTGGAAGAAATGCAGAAAGTGAGTTTTTATTTTCCTTCCCACAAATCTACTTAAAACCAGTAAAATTAGGAACACAAGACATAACAGTCCTGTCATGCTTTTTTTTTCTCTAAGTGAAAATTATGTTTCATGGGAAATGATTTGACTTGTGGTCTATCTGCCTGTAGGTATCAGTTGGATACATTATAATGAGTCTGGGCATATGAGACTCAGTAGGAATTAATGTACACGTGTGCATGTCTCTATTTCAGTGTATCTTCACAGGTACCATAAATTAAGTTGCCAGTGTTTATAGCTGAGATCACCCCAAAAGCAAAGGTATTTTAAGGAAATTATTTGTGAAATATATTTTGCATTTACCTGTGTTCTCCAGCAACATTTTTATGGAATGTCTGAGATCATATACTTTGGCACCAATCTGATGAGTGTCTGAGCCCTTATTCTATACTTACTAACCATGTGACTTCTTGCATGTTACTTCTCCTACGATTACATTTCTTCATCTTTAAAATGAAGACATTGATAATACCTACCTCAGAGGAGTGCTGTAAGGACTAGAGACGTTCACAACCACCTTCATGGGCACGCGACCTATGCAATTGCAAAGGGACCCATGTTTAGATGGGTCCACACTTGGTTTAATGGTCTTCTGTCACTGATTTGAAATTATTAATAATTTTTTAACAAGCCTCCCTGTATTTTTATTTTGCACTAGGCCCCACAAATTATGTAGCCATTTCTGAATAGGATTGTTTGTCAACTCTATATCCCCATAGTGCCTGGCACATATAATAAAATGTGAAAAAATGTCAGCTGTTACTAATTTTGCAAAGGAGCTTTTAGTTTATTGGATATAGATGCAAAATCCTATTTTCTGAACTTTTCCAATCTGGTTTGGACATTGAAACTAATGGTGGAGTTTATCACATACATCCGCATGCATTTGGGTCATAGTAGACTGGTAAACTCTATGTTAGTTAGGGCCCTTCACCTCATTGATACAGTTCTCTGTGATTATACATTTGATGGAATGTAGGCTATGGATGGCTCCTAATTTGGACTAGGGAAGCATTGCCCTATAAATGTGAGCCACATACATAGCTCAATAAGAGATATTAGATTTTTTTTTTCAGTCTGAGAAATGATGGCTTTAGATGATACACTGTGTCACTGACATTACTCCAGAAAGACATTTGGAACAGATCTAATTATCTTTTCTTGCTCTTATTATTTTGCAGACCGTTTGAACTCCAGAAGGACCAACACCAGATAAATTATGAATGTTGAACAAGATGACCTTACATCCACAGCAGATAATGATAGGTCCTAGGTTTAACAGGGCCCTATTTGACCCCCTGCTTGTGGTGCTGCTGGCTCTTCAACTTCTTGTGGTGGCTGGTCTGGTGCGGGCTCAAACCTGCCCTTCTGTGTGCTCCTGCAGCAACCAGTTCAGCAAGGTGATTTGCGTTCGGAAGAACCTGCGTGAGGTCCCGGATGGCATCTCCACCAACACACGGCTGCTGAACCTCCATGAGAACCAAATCCAGATCATCAAAGTGAACAGCTTCAAGCACTTGAGGCACCTGGAAATCCTACAGTTGAGTAGGAACCATATTAGAACCATTGAAATTGGGGCCTTCAATGGTCTGGCGAACCTCAACACTCTGGAACTCTTTGACAATCGTCTTACTACCATCCCGAATGGAGCTTTTGTATATTTGTCTAAACTGAAAGAGCTCTGGTTGCGAAACAACCCCATTGAAAGCATCCCTTCTTATGCTTTTAACAGAATTCCTTCTTTGCGCAGACTAGACTTAGGGGAATTGAAAAGACTTTCATACATCTCAGAAGGTGCCTTTGAAGGTCTGTCCAACTTGAGGTATTTGAACCTTGCCATGTGCAACCTTCGGGAAATCCCTAACCTCACACCGCTCATAAAACTAGATGAGCTAGATCTTTCTGGGAATCATTTATCTGCCATTAGGCCTGGTTCTTTCCAGGGGTTGATGCACCTTCAAAAACTGTGGATGATACAGTCCCAGATTCAAGTGATTGAACGGAACGCCTTTGATAACCTTCAGTCACTAGTGGAGATCAACCTGGCACACAACAATCTAACATTACTGCCTCATGACCTCTTCACACCCTTGCATCATCTAGAGCGGATACATTTACATCACAACCCTTGGAACTGTAACTGTGACATACTGTGGCTCAGCTGGTGGATAAAAGACATGGCCCCCTCCAATACAGCTTGTTGTGCCCGGTGTAACACTCCTCCCAATCTAAAAGGGCGGTACATTGGAGAGCTTGACCAGAATTACTTCACATGCTATGCCCCAGTGATTGTGGAGCCCCCTGCAGACCTCAATGTCACTGAAGGCATGGCGGCTGAGCTGAAATGTCGGGCCTCCACATCACTGACATCTGTATCTTGGATTACTCCAAATGGAACAGTTATGACACATGGGGCTTACAAAGTACGGATAGCTGTGCTCAGTGACGGTACATTAAATTTCACGAATGTAACCGTGCAAGATACAGGCATGTACACATGTATGGTGAGTAATTCCGTTGGAAATACTACTGCTTCAGCCACCCTGAATGTTACCGCAGCAACCACTACTCCTTTCTCTTACTTTTCAACCGTCACAGTAGAGACTATGGAACCTTCTCAGGATGAGGCACGGACCACAGATAACAACGTGGGCCCCACTCCAGTGATCGACTGGGAGACCACCAATGTGACCACCTCTCTCATGCCACAGAGCACAAGGTCGACAGAAAAAACATTCACCATCCCAGTGACTGATATAAACAGTGGGATCCCAGGAATTGATGAGGTCATGAAGACTACCAAAATCATCATTGGGTGTTTTGTGGCCATCACACTCATGGCTGCAGTGATGCTGGTGATTTTCTACAAGATGAGGAAGCAGCACCATCGGCAAAACCATCACGCCCCAACAAGGACTGTTGAAATCATTAATGTGGATGATGAGATTACAGGGGACACACCCATGGAAAGCCACCTGCCCATGCCTGCTATCGAGCATGAGCACCTGAATCACTATAACTCTTACAAATCTCCCTTCAACCACACAACAACAGTTAACACAATAAACTCAATACACAGTTCAGTGCATGAACCGTTATTGATCCGAATGAACTCTAAAGACAATGTACAAGAGACTCAAATCTAAAACATTTACAGAGTTACAGAAAAACAATCAAAAAAAAAAGACAGTTTATTAAAAATGACACAAATGACTGGGCTAAATCTACTGTTTCAAAAAAGTGTCTTTACAAAAAAAACAAAAAAGAAAAGAAATTTATTTATTAAAAATTCTATTGTGATCTAAAGCAGACAAAATTATGTGTATTCCTCAGAACCTGTTTTTGCTGCACTTCTTTACTATTTTCCCACATCTCATCCCTCCCCTCCCTGATTGCCATATTTTTCATAGGAGATCTCAATTCCCTAAAGAACTGGTCTAGGAAATTTTGTAAGAATTCTGTTATACTTTGAGATTTTTATGGTGAATTCTAGTGGTGAGATCCAGTCTATTTTGTCTCTCTTTTATTAATTTTTTTCTTTTTCCCTCATACTCTTATGAAGTAGTCCAATGGGGAATGCAATATTAGAAATAGATTTTTAAGAGAGAACAAGGAAAAAAATGCAAGATCTTATATTTTTCATGCAATGACCTGTTCTGTATTTATGAGGAGGACCATTCTATGGAGAAGAAAAAAAAAAGTAAGCAAACAACAGATTAATTTACATATGAGCATCTATAAAACCCATGACTTTTAAACAACTCTAGAACCAGAATTTGTAGTTCAAAAGCTAAAAATAAGATTATAAATAAAATATTGTTGGTTTTTCTGTACTTGGACACAACTCCTTTGTAGTATGGTTCAAATGTGAGAAACTTGAAGGTAATTAGATTTCCTACTTCCTAAGAAAAAATACTACAGTATTCTTTAGTCATAACATGAACCTCTACAGCTACCCCAAACAGGGTCCTGTTTGAGTAGCTGACTTGAGTTTTAGATGTGTATTCAAGGATGCTGTGGTATTTTTTCCTTCTTATTAGGATTACCCTTTGTAGAAATGCTCAGGTTCAAAAATAATGATTTTGTGAAGTAAATTTAATTCCACTTGAAAGAAAGTTTCAGTATAATTTATTCACTGTCTCCTAAATAAAATTTCATTGGCTAGATGAAATACGTCCACAAGAGATGAAAGTATTATAAGTTATCGGGAGTTCAAAAAGAATGTTTGGTGCTGAGTATTAGGAAATTCAGTTCAAATCAGTGATAATTATTAATGAACCTACTATGTGCTAAACACTGATTTTAGTATTTGGGGTACACAATTGACAAGATCTGGTTCCCATCCTTGAATCACTCCCAATGCATATGAAAAATGATTAAAGAAATAATCTCAGTTTGTCACTGGTTGCCAGCTCTGACGATACTGTTAGGTGGAAGGCTGTCAATTGGGAACTTAAAGTTTCAAAATATTATGTTACTGTTATTATATAAACCTCCTGGGTTGATGGTTTCTTCCATCCTTCTGGAGGAGGAGCCTATCTTTTTCTAAATGCAGATTGCAGATCCTTAAGGAAGTGTGGATATAGATTTGCTCCAAAGGATGGCTACATACCAGGAAATGGCAATGCTAATGCAATGGTAATTCATTAAAGGTACTTTTTAAGAAACTGGGGACATTTTAGGAAAGAGAACATACACTAGCTTCCAAGTAAAAAAGGAACTTGCTGGTTGTTGCACTTTGGCATTCAATATATATTTTAATATATTATAGGTATGACTTCTATCTTTATCTATGTGAAGCAATGTGAATATATACAAATCTCCTTACTGGCATTGACACCGCCTACCTCTGTCATGAAACAAGGATTTACCAAGCTGAAGAAAAATTCAGATCCTAATGGATGAGCGGCTTAAAGACACATACTTAATTCTGCAGGCTGGACCTCACTCTGGGGTTTTGTGGTCTCCAGGTGTGAAAAACCAATCATTACTCACAAAGTAGGTCAAAGACATGGGAGGAAAGGGCAGCAAATGAATGAGAGCACACAAGAGTCTTGCTCCTATTTTTTGATGATCAATTCTCTGGCTTTCTCCTTCCTTATTTCCTACCTCCCTTTGTTAAGAACACAGTTCACATTCACTTTTGCTATGGAGAAGACTCAAGAAAAGGGAAAACACACGTTGGCTGTCATTTGTCGAGTTTCAGTATTGCATACAAATATACTTCATGTTCTCAAGCGGCATATCACACACACACACAAAGACATCAAGGAGTATCTGTAATGCCAAGCAAAGGCTAGTAACAAAGAAGAGTGGTATAAATTACGATGGAAAAGTATCCTGCTTTCTCTACTTGGATTAGGTTCACCAAGCTGCCTTTGCTGACTCTGAACTTTCTTTCATTTTGAGCTTGTAATTCTTATGAGGTTAGTCCCAGCATGCAATTACCTTTGCCTGTGAGGGGTGGCTAAGCAGTTAGAGAAATTCTACTAAATAGAATGAAAGGTGAAATTGCACTAAAAAGACAGGTTGGAATCTAAAACATACAATTCAGTCCCCTAGGAGATAATAGTAGTACTAATGAATACATTTTGGAAAAAAAAATTGATGAAATGTTTAAATAAACCAAACTTGACATCCATAATAAATTTAGAAACTCTTTTGACATAAGGTCCTCATTGCAGATTTTAGGGATGAAGGGTAGACTGCTATAAATACGTTATTCAAAGGAAACTAAAACAGATTCTAGATGTTTTCTGATGAACAGTGTGTCTGTATTTGCCCCGTATAACATATTTGGCACTCAGCCCATCAGTACAGTTGCTGCACTAATGTATGAGAGACCGTTACACATGGTGTTAGTTGGCACCACAGGAAGCCCATGTGACTGTTTAAATACCTGATATCTCCCTGCACCAAAAACATAATTTTCTGTCCACCACTCATTTTATTCTATCGAAAGGCAACTGAATGGCAGTATTCTGAAACATGTGCCCCAAAACACAACATTTACAATTAACCAAGTTAAAGTAACTCAATTATAATTTTAGTATATATATATATACATATATATATATGTATATATATTTGTTTTTTCCTACTGAAGATATGCAGTTTGTTTCAGAGAAACTTTAAAGATACTTTATAAAGGAGATACTCTAATATCTTTTTCTATTCAGGAATTACACATCTGGCTATGACCTGAGTCTCTAAAACTGTTCTGAACATGTCCAAATGCATTTGCATTAGCAAAATGCTAGAAAGATTTGGTATAGCCCACACAGATAGGCCCTGATATAACTTTAATAATTTCCCATCATATTTCAAATATTCTGAAATCTAATGTCGTCTTTTCCAAAGATTGAAATAGGTTATTTGAACATGGAACAGTGATCAGCATTTTTCTGAGGAAGAAAATGTGGATAGTCCATGATTGCTTTTAGGCTTTTACAATCAAAGAATGAAAAATTAGGATATTATTTGACACCTCTACCTATTTCATTTACTGTAAAATGAAATTCTAAATATAAATGTGTTGGGGAAAAAAAAAAACCTTGACAATGAAAGGGTTAAGAAAAGGAGAAAGAAAAGGGAGAAGGCATTTTAAGAACAGGATTTACTGAAACATGAAAAAGATATTAAGCAGATGGTCCCAGAGTATCCAACATTTCCAAGGTAAATATTGATCAAGGTGGAGAAAAAGAAACAACCCCTCAGTTTCTTATCCTTTTGGGATAATCTTCAAGGTATTTAGATAAAGTAGAAGATTTAGTTGAGTGCTTAGAAAAATAGTATGGTACTCTAAAGCAATATAATTTTAAAATAATGTATTCAGTTGTTTATCTGGTGCTTCAGCTTACTAGTTTTAATGAGGATCTTGAAGATAAGGATATCATTAAATATCAAAGACAATGCCTGGGTAAGGAGTCATACACTTCTAGGAAGCCATTCATCTGTTTCTCATAAAATATAACAATGCAGAATCAAATCTCTGATAAAAACATATCCCTCAACCTACATATGCATAATTATATTTTATTAGAATGCGATTTTGTACAATAGCTACTTCTGATAAAAATGAGTCTAAAATGTTGGCTGCTAAAAATGAAGGTACCTTCTAGTCTCTTCTTCCACAAGAAGAAATGTGAATTCCTAAAAACTGTACCTATTAGATAGGAAGCAGCTATAACACCATTGTCTTCCCAGGCTCCCTCAGGATACAGAGCAAGATACATCTGGCTCTATGAAAGAAAAAAGAAATCTAGAATTAATGTAGCACACTGTCAATTCAGATCCAAATTTCGATACTGAATGAATTATTCTCACAACATATACCAGTTCATTCTGTTTCTTAAAGTGCTGCCAACAGAACTTCTGAAATTTCAATGTTTTTTAATATTATTTGAGAAATCTATACACATTATATATAAAATTACATAATTAAATCTTAGAAGAGGTGTTTAGAAGTCGTAAATAAAACTGTTGTCCATTTTGCTTTTTCCCAGGATAAATAAAGAAAAAGAAAGAGAGAAAGAGAAGGTATTGCTGCAAGACAGACAATAAATGAAGCTATTCTAATAAAAGCACATGAGATTGGAAAAATTTTTCTGTTTTGTAAATTTTGTTATGTGCAGTAAATGAGCACATCCATCTATCTCTTGCACAAAATACAGAAAGCAAAAGCCTACAGAAATCAGACCATGAAGTCTTATCTTTCATTATTTGGTCCAGTAATTCAATTTCATTTTCCAGATTATTAATGCCGCACTTTATTATATATTTGATGCTGAATTGCTGAATTTGACTTGTCCAAATGGCATCAATCCAGCCTTTATCCCATTGCCAGAAGTAGAGAATGTATTGCTTTTTGTGCTGATGAAAGAAAGGGAAGATTCAATGTTGTTTGAAGGAGAAGGGCTGGTCTCTGTAGTGGCAGTAGAACCTACTCTGATTTATGTCCTCAGACTCTAAGAACTTGCCAGAACAACCACCTCGTCCAGCTCTAGTTCCGTTATCATGACGGAAACACATTATGAACACGCTTAACATTTATTGTGTCTACATATCAATAAGGCTTCTGAATGACAATTATTCTCTTTACTTCTCCAGTCCTTAGTTCCACACTGAAAGAAGTGAAAACAAAGTGGAACTCAGCAACGACCATTTAGGCACAGTTGCTAGTTTTATAAAGTGAATAGATCTCTAGAATAAATAAATGAAACCTCAATTAAATCTATTAAAACATATAATAATTATATTTTATGGCATATACTTTTTTATGAAATAAAATTTTAAATCAAATAGTTTGTACTAGGGAAATTTGGGATGTCTTTATTAATAGAATCATTATGAAAAAAAACGATCTTAACAAAATTTGTAAAATGCCTTAAAAGTCAGATGTTGAAAATGGACTTCCAGGTCCTATGGCTAGTTCCATTAAAAAAATCATAACAAAGTTTTACAAAATGAAACAGAGAAGTAATAAAGTTTCTCCTTCCAATAGCCTTCAAGCAGACTAACTAATGCTAGTAAAGGCGTTTCTCAGCATAAATGGACTGTTAGGGAATGAACTTCAGTTAATTCTGATCTTAAAAACATCATGTAGCTATGTATTCTCACCTGAAACATTTTCAAGAGTCTTGTAAACAAGGTCACTCAAAAACAAAAATGGCAATATTTATGCACTCAATTACATTTTGGTTTTTCAATACATATCCTTCCTCTTGTGAAAGTAAATTTTATCCCTGGTTTTCATTTCTCAGCATGTTTTAAGGTTTTCCAAGGGAACTATGAAATCAGAATCTGTCACTCCTGCTGAACATTTAGTTATGCAATCTGGAGTTCGACCCTAAGCAATATTGGGGCAGTTCATATAAATGAGTGAATTATTTCCTAGGCACTGTAGGAATGGTGCCTCTTTTTATTTCTACTCTCAAATCTCACTTTATAGGCCATTTCTTCTCCAGATCAAATTCCACTTTAAAGACCTGATATTTTTATTATGATTAATATAACCTCCACTTCCAAGAGGAATGAAGAATTTCACAATATTGAAAAATACTTTCAAAAAAGATTATGTATGTAACATATATAATTTTATGAACACAAAATTGCCATATTATCAAAGACAAGTGCCTATATATAGATATAGATTATTCATCAGGAAGTACACGCTAATGAGATAAAAATCTCATTTATTGGCCAAGATAGTTTTATTTCATTTATATTATCATTAAACTCTTACAAAACTGAATTAATAATGAGTCCTGAGATTGATTTGTAATTGTTATTTGAAAGCCATTTTAGTAAACATGGCAAGCACTGATGTTAAGAAGTAAAAAATCCACAATTAGATTAATGTCAGAAATAAACTATGAGCTCTTGGAAATTAGGGATACACCATCAAGCATTCATAAGATACAGTAATTTAAAAATAAAAATTGTGTGCTTTACAGCTTAGGAAGCACTTTTACCTGTTTTTGTTGTTGTTGTTGTTTTGGTTTATTTTTAAATTTGTGAGCCTTAAAGGGATGGTAGGAGAGTGTTTTAAATTCAGTTAGATTTTCACTGGATAGTACATTTGTCTGTATACAGAATTATTGATGTTTTGAAGCTATAAACAGAATAGAAAGGAAGAGGTGGAAAAAAAGCACTGGACAAAAGAAAAAAGTAAATTTTGAGTATACAAAAATGATTAGTTTATTTTTATATTAGAATCATTCATATAGTAAATATGAATTGAGCAACCCACTTAATGCCAGGCACTTTTTTGAGTCTCTGGATATATACAGCAGTGAACACAACCAAATCATGACCCACATGATAATGTGAACAACTCGTCTCAGTTTGCTCAGATGTTCCTGGATTTAGCATTGAAAGTCCTGCATCCCAGAAACCTCTTATTCTAGCACAAACCAAGATGATTGGTCACCCTTGTCAGAACCTTACTTTCTGGTAATTGTCACCTTGATTCCCTGGTTCACTTTGATGTGCTTATCTGATTGTTAATGACAATGCCAGATAGCATTGACTACAAGTAATCAATGCCTAGAACACCTATTTCTAATTTGGGCAAAGCTATGGCAAGAGCAAATGCTTGGAATATCAAATTGCTAGAATGATTTCTAGACAACACTCTGTGGAGTGCAACAGAAGTAGATAAGGCACAACTTTCCCTCACGGAATAGTGTCTGGGGATGTCAACAATCATGTTAGTAGAGCTACCATTTCCAGGACTCCCACATGTATCATCTACAGTTCTTACAAAGCCTGATAAGGTAGGTATCATTATCTCCATTTTAGAGATAACAAAACTGAGAGTAAACTCTTTCCACTGCACAAAAATGAGAAAGAAAACCAAGGGTAAAAGAAGAGAATGGGGGCTTTCAGATGGCTGTAGCAAATCTTGTTTTAGCAATGGCAGAACAGGAAACTGTTATCATTCTCTTCAGAATATTTTGCCTCTTGTGTTCTATTAGATTGTGTTTTCCTGGAAAACATGCTTCTCTTTGGGAACACATTTTGGTAATCGGTGTTAGTCTTACTCTTGTTCGGTCGAGTTTACTAATGAAATTGGTAGGACAACACCTTTGAAGCACTGGCTTGTTTATTGTGGCAATGTTTAAAATATTTTTGTATTGACTTCTATTTAATTTTTATAGAGGAACTTCAAATGGAAGACATTATGGATCAGTTAGCATTCAAAGATGAAAATAAATCAATCAACCCTATTTTTATCACAACTATTCAGTTTTAGACATTTTATTTTTAGGGTTGCATTATGATTCACTTTTATATCCTAATCAAATGTCATTGATGGATATCCCTGAATAACACAGTAGCTGAGGCATTATATTCTAGTCTCTTTTCCACAGAAGAAAAAAAAAAAAACCCTCTTTACTAATCTCAATAGTTCTTTTTATGTAAACTGTTTTCATGATGTCAGTAAAATCATTCCATTTATCCTTCTTAGGATACAACACACTATTTAAATATGTCTAAGCTATTTAAGAGGTAACCATTAGGCTGCAACAAATTTTTACTTGCCAAGTATTTAAAAAAGGGAAAAAACATAAGGCATGTCCCTCAAAGCCAGAAGCTTAACTTTTGGAAATTGAGGACGCAACTCAAACAAACAATATTGAATAAAAAATATTTAATAATCACAACTGAGTACTCCTAAAAAATTTAAGCTTCTGTACTTCAATATTTGTTATTATTTTCATATTTAGTAAAAGCATTATCTTTGGTAAATAATGAATGTGACTAAAGTGAAAATATTATTAGAAAAATAGAGACATGAGAGAACTAATTGGTTAATGTGAATGAGCATTACAGTACAGTGGAAAAGCTTTCTCTCCACATAAAGGCATGAGGGACAGACTTGAAAATGGAACACTAGTTGTAGAACTTTTAACATGAAATGAGTGGTTAGTTTTAGATTTTTGACCCAATTCAGTATCTTTTCATTCCTTAATGCATTAATTCATTTACTCATGAAACATTCATTGAGTGCTTTTGCTATGTCAACAATAAATAAAGAATAAGGACGTAGTCTTTACCTTCAGCGAGCTTACAATATGATAAATTGAATGGAAAAGGCAACACATACTACGTAAGCAGAGAGAAGGACAATGGACCTGGGACATATAGTTGTGGGAGAGGGAATCAGGTTTGCTTCTTACATGAAGTGATTCCTGAGTTGAGCCCTAATGGATGAATAAAAGTTAGCCAGGTGCTGGAAGGCGATATGTCAGTTTTCCCAGCACAATGCGCAGACAACATCATGTATGAGAAAGAGAACCGTAAGCGGTTTTGTGTTTCTAAAACAAACCATGAATTTGAAGATTGATAAAGACAAAGCTAAGACAGTGACTGGAGACTTCGTATAGCATGTTGATTCTATTGAATTTAGCTTATTATGATGATGAAGTATTAACATTTTCTAAGTACTTGAGCAGTTTGGATGGTCACTTGAGTGGCAGAAGAAAAAAATGGAAAGTTAAAAAGACTAGGGCAAAGAGAAATCCATTTTGGTGGTTGTTTTACTACTATATTAGAGAGACAGTTAGTGAAAATTAAGAGTCTAGTTTAAAAAAAAAAAAAATCAAGCCAAGTTAGCTGGACTTTTCTCATTGAAAGACGAAGAGAGGAGAGGAAATCAATAGAAATAAGGAGGGGTGGTTGCGAGCAGCAATTAGAAGATAATCTTTATAGTTAATAGCAGAGGAAGAAGTTGTTCCATGTATAGACTGGGGGAGGAAGATGATGTCATCACCAAAGTTTAGATATGTGAATACCTGTGGGAAATCCTAGTAGGGTTGCCCAGCAGGAAGCTTTTGTGGGCTAGTAATATTTATCTTGCAGTCATCAATATATTAATAAAATATGCAGTAAAAACTGAGAGAGTGGTGAAACTACCCAGTATGCAATACAAGAAGTTCAGTGGGTAAAGGAAAGGATAGTGAGAAATAACAACATTTCATAAGTGTGGAGAGGAAGAGAAAACCATAAATTCAACATCCATTAAAGAAATATTTATTGAGTCTTTATTGTATGTGAGGTCCCATGCTAGGCCCCGGGATTATCACTTTAATGATGAACCCCAGCCAAAAAGGGAAGACAAGTGACGTGGATAATTATTTAATTGCAGCTGTGATAACTGCTCTAAAACAAAATTGCAAGATAAATAATTGATATGTAAAATAATGGAATTTCTTCCAACCTAGGAAGTTTTTTTTTTTTTTTTTAAGTAATAGAAGTAGAGAGAGTAGTGGTGATTGATGTTAATTAGAAGGAGAATACACAGGACAAGGGAAGTAGTAGTCTAAGGAAATTTAGACTTTATTCTATAGGCAGTAAGGTAGCCATGGAAAAGAAAAACAGATATGGACCAACATTTATATTAGAATAACTTATGAAAGAGAAATAGGAGATCAGTGAAGTTATAAATTTCAATCTAGCCACGCTTGAAGAAATGACAGGAAGATGCCTTAGATTTTGTTTTTAAATCAACCTCTGTACTTTTCAATTTATATCACACAAGAGGCCCACTATTACTGGGAGATAAAGAGAATTTCCTGAAGAATCACGGACTCACGATCTCTACATTCAGCCTGGTTTATAATTTACAATGGTTTGAAAGAACAGGAAACAAATGCTTTTGATAAATTTCCTAAATAGCTAATTAATCCTTTTTAGGCAGTTCTTTTATCCCTTGATATACAAAGAAATAATAAAAATTACATTTAATGGAAAAACAATGAAACATGAAATTCAAAATACTACAAAGTCCATTATGGGAATGAAATTAGGTTATCATCTATTAAATAAATTATTAATTGATGTCATAATAGCTCAGAGCAAAAGAGTACAGTTGCAGTTTTCCAATGCAGTCAGATAAGAAATATGATGAGCAGAAGGAATGCAAGCATATACATTTGTGATTAGAACAGAAGAGAATTTCAAGGGAAGTATTGGATGCTCCAGTATGGAATGAATAAAACCTCTGGAGACAAGATTTCATGTAACCATATTGCTGTGAACACCGAGGCATAGACAAGAAGTGAGGTAATACATCTCTGTCATCTCAGGGGCCTGTCCCTTATGTTTAGTTACATCACATGTCTTATTAATCAAAGATTTGAAAGCTTTTAAAAAGTCTCAGTATTTGTTCCAAGAGAAATAATATTAAATTGGTAAGTGACAATAATTTCTAATTTATTTGTCTATAAAACATTATTTACAAGCTGTCTGTGCGTGATGGCATAGCAAAACATAGCAACGCCTATTTATCACACAATAATAAATTTATTTTTGTATTAATAATATTTCAGAAAATATTTAAGGGGAGCTGGAACCTTCTTGCTGAGTCATGACTGGGTTTACCTTGCTTGGGGTGCAGGTCAGAGTAAAACATATCTATGCTGAAGCAATGAAAAAAATCATGTCATGAGCAGGTAACCTCATCTGGATCAACATAATATCAGAATTAGGGACACAGTAGAGGAAAAAAAAAGAAAAAGTAGTTTTTAATCATACACAGGGTCTTTAAAAAACTTAAAATCTCTCAATCTGTAAACCTAACACTAGTGGTTTGGACTCTCCAGTAGTTTCTTTCTGGTTCTTTGATTGGGTACTTACTAGCATAGCATCCAGGAGGAAGACTGTCATTCATTTCATGCCTTCTTAACATGTCACAAAATGGAAAATATGTTGTAGAATTTAGGTAGATTCCCCGTCTGGAGTTTATGATCTAGATGTTCCATAGTTAATTGATTAATTAGAATCCATGTATCTAAACTATGTTTGTATCCAATAAGTCAAATATACATACTGAGTTTTTACTTTTACTTTTCTTATTTTTTTGTCCTAAAAATAGAACCACAAATATGTTTGCAAAACAAATGTTTTTATTATTCTTTATTTTGTTTTATACCAGGAAATTTTTGTTCAGCTATCTCATGGCTACGAAAAATGTTCTACATTTTTATATATTTGTTTTATGTGCTTCTTTTAAACATTTTGACAAACTCTTCTTTTACATAGCCATACTTTTCTTGGTTCAAGCCACACCCTATTAGATTTGTCCATTTGTCATTAAATTTTAATTACAAGAAATTTTGGAATAAATAGCAGCCTAAAGAAAGGGGTAGAATGTTATCAAACCATTACTATATATTCTAATTCCAACTATTCACGTCTTCAATTTCACATATTTTTCTTCTTTTAGTAGCCACTCAATCACTAATTACAATATTTTTACCTTTGTTTTTGGGTTCTGAATTTCCATTAAAAATTTTTGGCCGGGCGCGGTGGCTCACGCCTGTAATCCTAGCTCTCTGGGAGGCTGAGGCGGGCGGATTGTTTGAGCTCAGGAGTTCGAAACCAGCCTGAGCAAGAGCGAGACCCCGTCTCTACTAAAAATAGAAAGAAATTAATCGGAAAACTAAAAATATATAGAAAAAACTAGCCGGGCATGGTGGTGCATGCCTGTAGTTGCAGCTACTCGGGAGGCTGAGGCAGGAGGATCACTTGAGCCCAGGAGTGTGAGATTGCTGTGAGCTAGGCTGACGCCACGGCACTCACTCTAGCCCGGGCAAAAGAGTGAGACTCTGTCTCAAAAAAAAAAAAAAAAAAAAAAGACTAGCCTGAGCAAGAGCTAGACCCTGTCTCTACTAAAAATAGAAAAAATTAGCTGGGCATGGTGGCGAGTGCCTGCAGTCCCAGCTACTCGGGAGGCTGAGGCAGGAGGATCACTTGAGCCCAGGAATTTGACTTTGCTGTGAGCTAGGCTGATGCCATGGCACTCTAGCCCAGGCAACAGAGCTGAGACTCTGCCTCCAAAAAAAAAAAAGAAAGAAAGAAAGAAAGAAAGAAAGATATTGAGATTTATTAATATTATGGAAATAAAAAGAAAAAAGAAAGGTGTTCTGTTTTTTGTTTTGTGTGGGTTTTTTTTGTTTTTTTTACTATTGGAGAGAATCGAGATACTAAGTTCGACTGTTTTTAAATGTGAAATATGAGACAGTTCACAAAACCATTGCAAAACTTGTCCATCACTGTGATGATGATTGTAACATTAAACTCAAGCAGCTGCTTGGGAATCCTGCCTAATGCCTTGGTAAGTTCAAGGTCCACTAATGGAAACTCACGGATCACTCACAGCAGTTCCACTGGCAGGAGCTATGTCTACTCATGACACAGGAAAAATGGGCTGAGAAAGAAAAGTTAGAAATTTTTGTTCACACAAACAGGTGGCTCGATTTACTTTCTTCTGCTGCATTGACTGACCGAGCGTCATACGGGCCCAACTTAACTGTGCGAGGCAAATCTCCCATCTAGAATTCATCCCAAACCAAGGTATAATCCAAAAGAGCGTTGATGGTCTATGAGTTTTGCAATGAAGAAATATTTATTTTCAGTTTCTCTTCTCTTTCTGTCTTACTTGATCCTATTCTGTGTATCTAAGCCTTTTTGCTTAGAACTATCAGAATTAAGATAATTCAAAATATTTAATTCAAGCTATAATTCAAAATGATTTAATTTATTGCTAAGTAGGAACATCCTTTGAATGTTATGAATCTCAGAGAAACATTTCTATACAAATTTCCAGTTTTAGATGAAGTCAAATGAACAGCCTAAAGTGTGGAGGCAAACTAAGAAGCATAACCTGCCAACACTCAAGCTTGAACCTCTCTGTTTCCAAGATGTCCTCAGACACAGCGGAAAATACAAAAGTAGATGGATTACGTATATATTAATATATGTATATTTTGTTAGTTTTCTATTGCTAGGCAATAGTTGTGAAAGTAGTCTATGTATGGCTGGAAAAGAGAATGAAAACCATTTTGAAAGTGTTTCTTAAAAAGATTTAAGTCTAAATTTTACAATATCACTGTCCTCTCAGCCACCAATACAGTTTCTGTATGTGGTGGTTGCTTAATTAATAGTTAATGATGCTGTGGATTATACTTTCTCTTACAGTTCTTGTTCAATCTTAAGAGTTTTCAGATTATCCTGAATTGCTTAAAAAGATCCTAACTTTAGAAAAAAATGCATTAAATATTTTTTTCAGTATCTTTTTTTTTTAACAATACTCAACACAAAATTTTGGTCAAACAAAGACATTTAAAATAATTTTTTAAGATTTGATGTCATAAACTAGGACTTAGGATATAGAAATTGATTTTATAGAGAGTTACATAACTCTATGGATATATTCCGTATCTCAATATATGTAAATGCAGCATCAGTTTACAAGGAAGTTTTCCATTGCTAGAGATCTTCCAATTATAAGCATTCAGTTGCATGGAACGCATTTGCTTTTTTTGGATACAGTTTGGCAGCCAGCCTCAGAAGTCTTTCAGCTTAAAAAGATGTTTGAACGGCTTACATGGTGTGACCAAGGCCATCCTCCTGAAATTGGTTCCCTCCTCCTTTTATATCTTGCAATGTCTTCATGATTTACGAACTCTACAGCAAAGGCAAATGTTATAACCACTACCAGCATCATCATGTTCTCCATTATCATTCTAATAATGGAATGATCTTCTTTGAGCTTTTTTAAACCCTATGACCATTAAACTGTTTTCCATTATATTTACTGTGTAATTCTTTTTAGTCTTGGATGAGTGAGCCAGCCAGGAAAATTCTTATAATTCTGGGGAAAAGGGATTAAGAGGTTAAGGTAGCAAGGGAACAAGTCTCTGAAGCTAAGCCCTGGAAGTGATGACAGCTGAACTTTTCCTGCTCTTTCTCCTGCATGTTGTCCCCACATGATTCGCCGTGCTGCGACATACTGACTTCATTTAATCTTTATCAGATGTTAGGAGGGTGAGTAAAATATAGCCCCTAGATAAGACTAAATGCCTACAGTTTTTCTCTTGTTCCAGTTGCTTAGGCCAAAAATCCTGGACTAATTCTTAATTGTTCTGCCTTTCACACACCCCATCTATGTCAGCAAATGTTTTGGAATCTATCTTCAAAATGTAACTTAGACAAACCATCGGTTTCCATTTCCAGCCCTGGTACAAGCCACTCTTATCTTTCATTTGAATTATTGCAGTAGCCTTTTAGTGGTCTTCCTGCTTCTACTCTTGGCCGCATCACTCAATTCTTAACAAATAACCAGAGTGCTCCTTCCAAAATTTAAGCCAAATCTAAGTAAGATCATACTGCTTCTTTGCTCAGCATCTTCCAGTGGCTCCCTGTCTCACTCAGAGTCAAAGTCAAAGTCATCGTAATGGCCTCCAGGCCTCCATGATGGGCCACCTTCCCCCAGCTGCCACCCTAACACACCTCTTTCTGCTTCATTCTTAGCCAGCCCCACTGACCTTGCCTTAGAGTCTTTGTACTGAATGTTCCTCTGCCTGGAACGCCCTCCCCCATGTATCCCCATGTCTAATTCACTCTCCTTCTTGAAGTCTCTGCTCAAATGTAATCTTCTCATTGTCCACTTGTCTACTACCCTGATCACACAGTTTAAAATCCTACCTCACACACTCCCAGTTTCCCGTATCCTGTCTATTTATATCTTTTCCCTTTAGCTCTCATCACCTTTTAACAAAGCATGTTATTTCCTTATTTGTTATGCTTATTATTTAACACTTGTCTCCCCAGCTAGAATGTGAGCTCCTCAAGGGAAGGGACCTTTTTTTACTATGCTCATTAATGTATCTCAGGCTCCTAGGACAGTGCCTGGGACATAGTTTGTGCTCAGTAAATGTTTGTTGAGTGAGTGAATGAATGAAATGTTAGAATAACTTCCCATCCTTACCTTAAGTCTATAGTAGACTTGTGGGCAGGAAGGGTAGAGTCAGGAGGTCTCCATCGTGGTTGATTTGTTTGACAAATGCTTATTGAGTTATGAATGAATGTGCTTCAGGCACCATGCTACGCCTAGGGATATGAAAATTGATGACACTCCTTCCTATGCCTTGGGGAGACCATTTTCTAGATTATCTCTAGAGGAGAGAAACAAACAAATTTAGCAATGCTATGGAAGAGGTGAGAATGAGGTGAAGTGGGAGCATGGAGGAAGAAGTTATCACTCTGGACATGGTAGGAAGGCCATCAAGGCAGGTATTAGTGAGAGTTTGAGCTTGAAAGTCAAAGCTGCCCAGTGGACAGGGTAGAGAATGGCATTCTGTGCAGAGAGCAGGATATGCTTGGTGGCCCCAGTAGCACGGCGCGTTAAGGAATCTCCAGGGAGCTTGCTATATGGTTGGAGGGTAGGTGGGCACAGGGAAGGGCAGGAGATGAGAGAGCCAGAAACAGGTTGGGGGAGGCAGTGCCAAGTGGTTCAGACCTTACCCAGCACTTTTAGTGAGCCTTGAAGGGTGATGGGCAGAGGGGTACGTGGCCGATGCTGGGCTTGTACCCCAAATGTCAGTGTTCCCTCTATTAGCAGTTCGTTAGGGATCTACCAGCATGTTTTTACCTCAACATTTTAAAGTTATTATTTCTGCATTACTCTTTGAAATAAGGAGAGTTTTTTCTTTTTCTTTTCATGGTTTTATTTTTATTTTTTGAAATGGAACCATGGTACAAGCCACATCTATTGATGGAATAAATATTACATAAGTGAAAAATTATACTGCTGTACAACCCACTAGAATAACAACAACAAACAAATAAACATACAAATCACTCCCTGATGAGAAGTTGTTCTTGCCTAGGTTCTAAATTTATCTCTTATTATGCTTTAATGAGATGCTCCTGTTTTTCAAGTATTCTCAGATTTGGTGAACTCAATTCACCCTAGTTTTATCTTCCATGATTTTTTGGAATTTGGATATGTGCCTGCCCTCTTTTCCACAGGCTTAGTTGTCTGAAAAGTAAGTTCTATGGAAGCTTTCACTCTTGTTTTTAGCTGTAATCCTAGAGGTCTTGAGCAAGTATATTTCCATTCTTGCCATAAAAATCTGGTTTTCTATGACTTTTAAAATTATTATTATAGCATTTTAAAGACTCAAATAAGTGACATTGCAGTGAGGGGTTGAGTTTTCTGATGCTTTATTCTTAAACAATTTTCCAACCCTGTATCTGGGTACCCACGGAGAGGTGGAATATTCATTCCATGGAACACTGAGATTAGAGCACACCAATGACTATTCATATGTCTTTTGCAATATTTATGTGCTGATAAATATTTAGCAGTACGTAGATTATCACAAGAACCACAAAATCTTTAAAATGAGGCATTTAAAAAAATTTAGAGACTGTGACTCGTTATAAATTAAAATTAAGGAAGACAATAAAATACTGTCCATGTAAATTCAAGCCATACTTGCTTCATTTACCATGAACCAATCTTGCTAAGCATGATTTAAAAATTATTTACTTGTTATGCCCCAGGGAATCAACGTTGATAGATAATATATGTTCCCCTGCTGTGAACAATGTTGATAAAGTGTGGATAAATGTCCCAGTTTTTCCTATCACTTCATTTTTTTCTCTTTATATGGAAACTAATAAATTGAAGGGCTGTTGACTGGGGAATACACTTAGTCCCTTGGAGCCTTGCTTTTCTCATCTGTAATAAAGGGTGACTGATACAACTCTGAGGTCAGCAGACTGTGACCTGCAGGCCAAATGTGGCCTGCTGCCTGTTTTTGTAAGGCCCGAAAGCTAAAGATCACTTCTACATTTTTAAATGGTTGAAAAATGTAAAAGAAGTACATTTTGAGATCCACAAAAATTTTATGAAATTAAAATTTTAGTATTCATAAATAAAGTTTTATTGGCCCATAGCCACACTCATTCACACATGTATTATCTACGGATGATTTTGCACTAAAACAGCAGAGTTGAGTAGTTGCGACAGAAACTTTATGACTACAAAATCTAAAATATTTACTCTCCGGATATTTACAGAAAAAGTTTGCCGACCCCTGATATAACCTACCTCTGGGTGTTGGCATGAGAGTGAGTCTAAAGAGTTCTTAAAATAGCAAGTCCACGGAAGTCCATTACCCAGAGGAACTGTTTAATGAACAATTTTCAGTCTAAACCGAATCTCTAAAAAGACTCATTTAAGGAGCAAATGTAGTTTCAGTTTCATAATTGTGATTTTTCTGGCTGATGGGGTAAATGACCATGTTCATGGCGGGGATGATTTTCTGGTCTTCGGTTTACAGTTGACACCAATTGGCCGCTCTGGCTAGTGGTGGACATTTATCTGCTGTTGAACGTTGGATATACTTTCCCAGAACACATTCGTCCTTTTCTTGATTCACAGCTCCCTCCTTCTTTAAATTTAATATTTACATACCTTATAGTTGAGGATTAAAGAATTAGCACACCGATGGCATCAGGCTTTTGCAGGCTGTTCTTGCAGTTACATCTAGATGTTTTTCTACAGCATATCACCTCCCTCTGAACTTTGATAGCACTTGATTTGTACCTCTCTTATAGCACTTAGCACATTGTGCCGTGGGTTGTAGCTATTTCTGTTCGTGCTTCATATTCTCTCTCCGATTTAGGCTCTTGCCAGGGTCGTATGGCTCTTTGTATTTCCCAAGGTGCCTAGCATAGTGTCATAGGAACATGGAAGATACTGTAAATATTTAGCAAATGAATGAATGATTAAATTGTTAGGAATATGCAGAATCTCAACATCTAGGCAAAATAGTTGATCAGACAAAAGACAAACATTTGGGAACCAGGAAATACAGGAAAAGAGATTCAAGGAAGACAGGGCCAGAAGACAGGACAAATAGCAAACATGGTGTTGCCAATGGCTTAGGGACTTCAAAACTGAGACAATTCTTGCCTCCAGATGGCAAGGCTCATGCTTCCTGGAACCCTATCCCAGGTGTAGTCTTCTGGTATCCACGGTGGGACCTGCAAGTCATGGTTGGGAGCTATTAAGGATGTAACTTGGCAGGACTGAAAAATGTGGGGTCACGGATGAAGGTGAATCCTGATATTGTCCGCTGGCTTCTTCAATCAGGTGCGCGGGACGTCTGGGAATGGCTTCCCAGTGAGGCCAGAGGAAGTTTGAGAGTGGAGGAGTTTGAGGCCAGAGGAGTTGAGTTTTATTTATTCACAGCTTTTTTTTTGTTTTTTTTTTTGAGACAGAGTCTCACTGTGTTGCCCGGGCTAGAGTGAGTGCCGTGGCGTCAGCCTAGCTCACAGCAACCTCAAACTCCTGGGCTCAAGCGATCCTCCTGCCTCAGCCTTCCGAGTAGCTGGGACCACAGG